>LBNU01022283.1:93982-111801 GCA_014162995.1 Artemisia annua | reverse complement strand
TTTTAATTATTTTTCTCACTATATCGGATCCTTCTTATAGTTGAATATATAATTTAAGTAAATGTGAATTGTTGTTGCTTACTCGTTTTTTTCATGATCTTTCCCTTAGTTGAATATGTAAATTCTATATATAATCTAACTAAATGTGAATTGTTGCTTACTCGTTTTTATCTCGTTTTTATCATGATCTTTACATGTTACTCATGTACCATGAGCAAGCTAAGCAATCAACATTTCAATGATACATTTAGCAAAAATATGATTTTCTATATTTCTTTTCTTTAAGTAGTCGATTATTTTCCTATCTCAAAGTCAAATAGATAGCTAATACACATAGATTAATTAAATCGAATACGTTATTATATTCGAAAACAAAATAAATAGACATTTATTGTACATCTTAGAGGGTGGGGTATCATGGCATGCCGTTTGGGTGTCGTTTATGCCAAATCAGCGCCAGCTCAGTTTTTTACATTTCACATTCACACACCAAAAATACCCCCTCTACTATATCACATGTCTTTTACGTGCTGTTTCACAGTTTTGAGCCCCACATCATTTTTATTTTATTTTTTTATTTTCAAACAAACTAAATATTCATTCATAAAATAAAAATACAATAGGAAACTAAAAAAAATACAATAGAAAACTAAAAAAGTTGTTATGAAACAAAAGATACGAACGATACTTAAAAAAATACAACACTAATTGGGTAATTTTGTTGTTGTTGATATTTCCTCATGATTTCGTTTTTGCATTTCGATGAATAACGCTCGCTCCGGTGGCAAATTGGGGTCGGTTGACGTATTGAGAAACTTCAATTCTTCCATTTTCATTATGACCTCGTCTTTCTTCCTCGCCGTATGATACGCCGCTTGAGCGGATTCTCGTTTAAGTCGCAACTCATTTTGCATCATACCAGCAAATTCTGATGGGTTATTTCTCACGGTACTCGGCGAGCTTTCTGATTTTTGTTTTTTTCGAGGCATGTTGCTTGCCCAGGGGACGTGGTCTCGGATCATCGCTGAATAGCTCGGCATGTCTGGTGAGATCAACCGAGCCGAGTGGTTCGGGTGAATCCCACTTGTGGTGTTCTTTCAATACTGCCCAAGCCCCGTCTTGAGTAAACTTTTTATTTCCCGATTGGGACTCATCACGACATGCTTACCTAGCACACCTCATAAGATCACCCTCGTTTTCTCCACTTTTACCCACACATCTTTAACGTTCGTAGATAGCATTGAACCTTTGATAATTAGGGTTCAAAGTTGCCCACTTTCCCGTCAACATATCTAATGAAATCACAATTATTCATATTATAATGCCAAAATACCCCCACTTTAGCTTAATATAATAACCATTTTAAGGTTTTAATTGCAAATATTACGTTTATGTGTTATTTTATTGTTTAGATATGTTCGAGAATTAATGGAGCAAATGAGGAGCAAAAGTGGTGATTATTGAAAAGATTAGAAGATATTTGTGAAGATTAAAGAGAAGCCCGAGATAAAAGGTCAATATCCTTGGTACGTTTGTGATTAGATGCTTCGTTGAACTTGACAAGAACCCTTTTCCAAACGAGTCATCCTTTTGGTCATTTTTGACTTGGCCATCCTCAAAAACAGCAACATAACACGAGGCTAATAAAGTTTCCTCCGCCTCCGACCAATGAGAATGAGCTCGTACGGTTTCGGCTTCGGCCTTGGATTCATCGTCGGGTACGTCGATTGTGTTAGGTTTTGCGGGTCGTTTTTTCATCCGCCTTTGGGCGGCGAGGGCTTGGTTGGTTGCTGCATCGATTGTTTTTGTTGTGTTTCTTGTGGTGGATTTTGTTGAAGATTTTAAAAGTGTTGGTTAAGCATTTGATTTTGGTATTCTTTATATAGTTGTTCGGGGTCGGCATACCCGGCATAGAGAATTGGGTACCAAAAGGAGTGTATTGAGAAGATGTCGAATATCCGGACGAAGGTGTCGTAGGGTTAAACGAGGATGCTTGTTGCAACATATTGAGTAGATTTTGGAAAAATGATCGAAAGGGTTTTGAGACAGTTTTTGGTAAGTGAAAATGAAAGTAAATATGTTAAGTGTATAAAGAAATGATGGTGGAAAAGTAAGTATTGTGTGTAAAAATGATTGGGTTTAACGAATGATTGTATTGTTCTGATGGTGATTATTCTTGTTTTTTGTACTTCTTGGTTAAAATCATGTGTTTTGAAGTGCTTTTATTATTATTATTATTATCCGTTTCTTAATGCAACTAGGATTTCGATAATCAAATCTTAATTTTTTTTTAAATTAATCGTTATTAGCCGTTGTATTTTTGTTTAAACTAGCCGTTATAAGCTGTTGTAATTAATTTTGATTTTCAACACTTTTCAGTTATAATAAATGCCAAACATTTTACTAGTGCATAACACAAAAGCTTCTTTTACTTCACATACAATCTTCACTTTGAAAAATGAGTGATTCATACTTGGATTATTCCTAAGTACTTGTAATGGCTCATAACTTTTAAATGTAAGTTGTTTACAAATGTTATTCATGTATTTAGTGATGCAATATTTTCATGTTAATTTATCATCTTTACAATTTTGGAAGAAGAATACATGTCATAATTTTTTAGTGTGATTTAATGTACGATTATATTAAATCTATATGATTTCAACGTGATATTCCTGTGATGCTAATGTGCATAAATTTTCTTCACATAGTTCATGTGATGACACCATCTCTTTTTGTTATAATTTTGTTAAATATATTAGTAGAGTTGACATGAATGTAGAACTCATATTTGTCATAGATCCAATGAACTAATACTAGCCACTCATTTTTTTCATTAAAAAATATATATATAAAAAAAATAATAATAAATAAAACTACTTTCCACCTCTTTTTTAAAAATAAAATATCTTGCAAACGGTAAATCGTCAAGTGAAAAAAAATACACAATCGTGACGAGAATTAAACCATCTATTTATAGACGGGCACTTCGATATACTTTCGACGAACTTTTTTTCGACCTTTTTTTTCTGTTACGACTGGAAAAATCATATGTGATTTGTATCACAAATCACATGTGATTTCATAAATCACACATGTGATTTGTGATACAAATCACATGTGATTTTCCCAGTCGTTAACTGAAAAAAAAAAAAAAAAAAAAAAAAAAAAAAAAAAAATCACGAAAGTATATTGAAGTGCCCCTTAGATAGATGATTTAATTCTCGTCGTGTGTAATGATATCGTTTTGCGTAACGAGTTAACGGTTTGCTGAGATATTTAATTTATAAAAAGGGTGAAACTTTTATTTTTTTGTTTTTGATCATAAAAATTGAATAACATGATTGTTCAATTGGATCTATGACAAATATGAAATATCATATAACCTTTTCTCTATCATTAGTATCTATCAATACTATAAGATTGGTCTAAATATTAATGTGGAGGCGTCAAGATTGCATAGGAGTATAACAATCCTAAATGCTCGGAATTAAATGCAGCAAAATATGATTTTCAATGTGAAATTGGAGCCTTAATTGTTTGACTGTGAGTGAATTGCGAGCATGCAAAGAGTCATGTCGTTACATTTCAATGTTTACTTAATGGAAGAGATGAAAGGCATAGGGTTGCCGAATTGATTATGGTATTTAGTATAGAATTAAAACTCTCGGTTTATGGATTGAGAAGAAGTAAAAGGTTGCAAGAATAATTGATGATATCCTAATCCAGCCTATATAAACCGGCCAAATCACATGCACAATACACAAAAGTTCGAATCTTAATTCCTCCTACTTTTTTTATTTTTGTTAGAATTGTTTTATTAATTTTTTCGTGTGCAGGTAATACAACAACATGATTTCCTTATAATGTTACATGAGAAGAGAAGAAGGTGATGTAATCTATTACTCTTTCTTATTCTCAGTCTCATCTGCAATATTTTATATAATTTTCATAAGAATGAATACAAAGAATCTGAAATCCCAAAGTCAAAACAACTGCAATGTAAATATAATTGTATCTCATACACAACAAAGCATGTTCAGTCTTAGCATGCATTCTCACGCTACTCATGCTTTGTATGCACCTTCCTATTACGTTCGAATATTTACTGGATTATAAAAATGGTTCCACGGGTTGTTGAGTCCAACTTTGAGATATACATAATATGCATGCATATTTGCTATTATTTCTCAAGTATCTCTTATTTTCCCTATTACAGGAATAAACATTAAAGATGATAAAAGAGACGTAGGGCACGACGAGTTGGTCAAGAAGCCATTTTTGTTCTTCAAAAAGCTAAAACGAATGGTCAAAAAGGTCGTTCAAGACGGGTACCAAAGAAATCATAGAAAAGAAAAGATTGAACGTAGAAAAAACCGTCCCAAATGAGGACCCATCGGTTGGTTTGTGATGGTTTTTTAGAGAATACTACAAAATATATTAGAGTTTACAAATGGAATGATACTAATGACTTTGAGTGTTCATTGTTTCGATTTATAAACATCACAATGAAGATATGTTCAATAATATATATGATGATCACGATGATTTTTTGTAGTTTAAACTAAAGAATCAATTTTTTATAATAGTGATATCAACTTTAGTGGTTTGATTTTATTCCTAGAATTGCTTCATCTTTCAATTTGATGTTAATTATATGGTTTTTGAGTAATTACAATTTCATTCTTTACTTCTCTTTATTTTTATCGACCTATTTTGTTTAATTGCACTCTTTACTATTAAAGAAGCTTAAAACCTTAAACAAAAAAAAAATAACAACTAAATACCGCCTTAAATAATGAATATAAGGAAAAATACATAATTTGATCTAACCCATTGTATATAATAATAACAAATCGGTGCAACGCACGAGTCTAAAAATATTTAAAAAAAATTAATAAATAATAAAATTGATAAAATAAGAATACATATAAACTCAAGCAATGAATGATTAAAATTTACGTACATATGCCTATAACAGAATTCTTTCAACCAAATAACCACAAGTATACTCTATGCGGAGACCTTTATTAACTAGATTGTTCTTAAATATTCGGCAATTCGGGACACTACAAACATTACGCGTATAGAAACTATACTAGATACAAACTTTGTCGCGTTACACGATGATGCTCTAATTTAATGTGGAAGTCAATCAAGATAGCGCACGATGGAGTCACAATAATTTATATGTGAAGTAATATACACCATCCAGAGATGGAAGTGCAGGGGTCTTGCCGAAATTGATCACGCCTAAATTTAAGTATACAGAATTAAAAGGTTCGATTAATGATTGATGATGAAGTTCGAAAAAGGTTACAAGAAATAAATTAATGATCCGTTAACCTAATCTATCTATAATATTATAAATTGAGCCTAATTTATGTGTGATAGTCAAGATACATATGGATCCCATTGCATAGAGTACATGAATAGCTATATTCAAGCTAAGGGGATGCTGAATTTTTCATGCGAGCATCCATAATAACATAATATTTATTACAACATTGTGAAAGGAGTATGAAGTGCAAATGTATCTTGCGACCGATGATACGATGAGCGCATTAGTGGTAAATAGAGGCTATTATTAGAAACGTCGTCTGAATTAACAAGGCAAGGTTAGGGTTTGCGAATGAGATCTGCAAGAACGAAATCTAAAATGATAGTGTAAGGTAACCTGAACATTCAATGAACAACGAGTATAGTAGTACGGCCAAATATCTATTCAGAGTGTGAGTGTATTCCAGAAAGATTTGGAATGTTCGTTGAAAGGTCTTACCAATATGTGGTGGTGAAACTTTAAATATTACAATATTTGGTTAGCTATTTAGAAGTGAGTTTTATTGATACTCCAAAGACGGTTTTTAGCATACAGGTTTAGACTGGTTCCAATGTTACTTTTTCAATTGAATTTGTTCAGACCATAAAATAGAAGATGAAGCCAGAACTATTCGTCTTACAATAACGATATATAGGGTTCATATACAATAAAACTAAAATATGTTATAAAAAAGACTCTTAAGGCTATAAAAATCACAACACCAACTGAATGCAATTATTTGACTCCGATTGCAACAGTGTCAATGACTCACAATCAGCAACTTACGAACGCTACATAACCAAAAATGCATAAGCAAAATTACACTATATGACATTAAATAAAACAAAGCCCCGTGTGCTTGTGGGCGATTACCAGGCAACAAACGGCCTAAAAATACATATAATTGCAATAATTATTGTAAACCAAGATTGAGTTACGTAATAGGCACAGAAACACCACGAAGGAGAATTACATCAAAGCGTACTGACAATATACCTACATAACGATCAGACAGACCAACATTCTCAGTAAAGATATTAATAGACAAAACCACACAATACTCAATCACTATTTTTAGTATATTTTGATAAAACAACTAAATAGAGTGTGTTGGACCAACAACCGCAGAAATATCTAAACTAACGACAATACAAAAGCATCGACCAATACACAAAAATAATACGCGCGTATTAAAGCAATTAGATTAAAAGCCGGTGCGCTCAAGCACGGGTCGCAAGGCCTACGTATAGTAGGAATGGAATACTAGGTAATTAAACAAATAGAAAGAACTATTTAATGAGATTTATAACGAAAGACTGTATTTTTGATGGTTGATTTCTTGTTCTTTACGTCTTGTTTAAAGTTACGTGTGTTTGAAGATTATTGATATTTCCTTCTCTTAACGCAACGGGTAGATTTTAATAATCAAAATTTATTTTTTAAATAGCCATTTATTTATCCGTTTATTTGTTTAAACTAACGTTACAAACTGTTAGTAATTCAATTTTATTTTCAAATATCTTTTCTGAAAAATGGAGAATAATTTCCTAAAATACTTGCCAGAATCACATTTTAACCCGTACTTCCCCAATAAACATTCATAGAGCTCCTCTTCCTCCTTCACATATGGATCTCGAGCGTTGAATAAGTAGTTCACAACAATAATTTTAATTACTACAATTACTGCAAGGGCTCTGCTTTAGTCGGACGTTACTCATCGAAAGGCACAAAGAACAGAAACAATGATGAGATTCACACAAAAATCAATTTAAGTGTTTATATTAGTCCGTATATTTGTACTTATTGTTAGTTCATATTGTATTTTTTTTATGACATGAATGTGTGAAAATGTAATAAAAATAATATAAATGAAATGAGTGACTTATTAACAACGATTTAGACGTAGAGAACCAACTAGTAAACTAGATTGTATCTCGTTAGATCACCTTCATAAACGTGAAACTAAGCGGGGGCGTTGATTTTACGAGTTTTTAGTGCGTGACCATAAAGTAGATGCGAAGTATATAACATGATTAAAATACAAGAAGATGCAAAGAAACAATCACCATTTATTATAACGACACCCAAACCATCCAGAGGTGTCACGCGCTACTTAATGTTTTTAATAAATATTACCTCTTCCCTCTCTCTCTCCTATCACATAATATCTCTTCTCTCTCTCTCTCTAAGGATAATCAACATCATCATTCATTGTTTTTGTTATCCTATTATTTTTTCCCCTCTCAGATCCTTCGGATTACTCCTCCATAACATAGCTACTAGTATCCTTTTGCCACGTATCTGCTTGATTTTGATGATCTACTATGGGAATCATTCAATAACGTTTACATGAATATAAGAGGATAATACATACTGTGAGGTGCTAAGAAACAACGTCATTACTGAATCGTCCAACATTAAGTCGACACAATGCCAGCGCGTACGCACTTGGCAANAATTATTGTTGGGTTACGTAATAGGCCAAAACAACCAAAGGAAATTACATCAAGCGTATGACAATTTAATAACGACAACCCCATTTAGAAAATATAAAGACCAAAAAACCAACACAATATCAACCATTTTTATATTTTTAAAAACAAACTAAAAATGTTTCATACAACATACTAAACTAAAAATACAAATGCACTCGACAATACACAAAAATAATACGCGCGATTAACAATTAGATTAAAAGCCCGTGCGTAGCACGGGTTCTGCATGCCTCGTATAGTATATACTACTTATTAACAATAAAGAATATTTAATATTTTATAACGAAAGACTGTATTGTTCTGATGGTGATTATTCTTGTTTTTCTTTACGTCTTGTTTAAAGTTACGTGTGTTTTGAAGTTATTATTATTTTCCTTCTCTTAATGCAACGGTAGGATTTTAATAATCAAAATTTATTTTTTAAAATAGCCATTATTAGCCGTTTTATTTTTGTTTAAACTAACCGTTACAAACTGTTAGTAATTAATTTTGATTTTCAATACTTTTTCAATTTATATTGCCAAATATTTTAATACTTCATAACACATAATCTTCTTCTACTTCACATATGATCTTCACTTGAAATAAGTAGTTCACCATACAATAATTTTAATTACTACCAATTACTTGCAAGGGCTCATGATTTTAGATGTATATTATACATATTATTAAATGACGTGAGAAACTACGTCGTATCACCTTCTACTGAAACGGCATCGTTTGATGTTCGGAGTGTTTTAGTTGCCCTAACGTATGCGATTACATGTTAAAATACAAAAGATTGAAAAACGACACCATTTATGTTGGTGTCGGTACTTAATGTTTTTATAATTTACTCTCTCTCTCTCTCTCTCTCTCTCTCTCTCTCTCTCTCTCTCTCTAAGATAACACACACATCATTGTGTGTACATATATTTTTTCCCCTCTCAGATCCTCGATCTACCTCCAAATCCTAGCTACAGTACCTTTGGCCACGGATCTGCTTGATTTTTGATGGATCTACTATGGAATCATCAATAACTTTACATAGAATATAAGTATACATACGTGGGTGCAAAACAACGTCATTTTGATCCAACCATAAATGTCGACAAATGCCAGCGCGACCGCTACTTGGCAAGGCACATTATTATAGTTGTAGACAAGCGCTTCAAGATTGATCTTGCAACGTCTATTGTCGTTAATATTTTCACATGTTATAGTTATATACGTAACATTTTCTACGACATCATTTTGACACTGTAAAAAAACACCATTTAATGAATAGCCCCATTTCCATGCTAACTTTTGTGCTAACGAGAATTAAGTCAACTAACAAATTTAAATGGCGTGGGAAACAACATAGTATTGGCACTGCCAAAACCTAGGTCGTTTAAAATAGTACCATTTTCTACTAACTTTTGTACTAACGGGAGTTAACTCACCTAACAATACAAAGGGTTAAGAAACCCATACAACATAGTTTTAACGCTTGCAAAAGCAACATAATTTTAAACTTTCTAGTCATTTCATGTTTTCTAAGTTGATAACAATAGTCGTTTTGATACTAAACTTTCCGCTAACTTAATATAGGATGAGAATGATTTTTTTTTACTTTTACTTTTTTTTGCCATCAAAATTTAAATCCAAAAACCCGTGGCAACGTGCGGGTTGTTACGCCCCGTGCCCGCTTTGACCAAAAATTTAAACTTTTGACGTGGCAATGCTTGACCTTACTGAACATTATGTTACTCTTTGGCCAACTATTAAACTTCCATCACACTTCAACCCTTGAGATTATTTTTATTTGAAACTAGACTCAATTGCCTTGAAAATGACGGGTGGCACGACCTCTAACGACTTACGGTTTGAAAGATATGATTTTTTTAAGATTGACAAAAAACCGGAAAAATCCAATTTATACTCTGACAGAAGCATATAGCCATATGCT
The DNA here is from genome assembly GCA_014162995.1 of Artemisia annua. Classification (NCBI taxonomy): domain Eukaryota; kingdom Viridiplantae; phylum Streptophyta; class Magnoliopsida; order Asterales; family Asteraceae; genus Artemisia; species Artemisia annua. The sequence goes on along the minus strand of LBNU01022283.1, from coordinate 102,056 downwards.
GAAATTATCATATGGCCATATGCTGGCCATATGCCCCTTAATTAAAATTCTGACACAACCATATGGCCATATGCTGAAATTAGCATATGACCATATGTTGAAATTAGCATATGACCATATGACACCTGCAGAAATTTTAGATAAAACTATACTTGTTCTAATTCTGGAAAACCAACTTCCGAGACTCGACAATTAACGAAACTTTTCAGAAATCATTAATACATTGTAAATATCATTTCCATGTAAAAAACATTTACCATTTGATCCTCGGAAATGTGCTTTGCAAAACGACAGGTTTCGTGCCAAAACCCGTTTCAACCCATTTTCACCACAAACCACATATACCACTTCATATTATTCCAAACTCACCCAAAACCTTTAACATAACATATTAAACCATTTTCATAACCATTCGACGCGTTTACAACCCAAATGGGTAATATTACACGTTAATCCAAACGCCCCTTTTAAACATATCCATAACACTAAAACCCATTTACATGACAAACCATTAGACATTCTTTACCATACCCAACAAGGACATAACTTGACACTTTATTACTCATTACAAACCATTAAAAGACCAACGGGGTACAACATCAATCTCGAGCTCGGTATCTACCCAGGCTCTTACTTTCTTACCCAACTTTCTAACCTTTCGCACAACCAAACCTTAACCTTAATCCAAGTCATTGCATATCACATGAACCTACAAAACATTGCATATTAACCGGTAAGCTTTCACTTAGTAAGTAAAACGATTGTAACACAATATCATAAATCATTCACACATTATACATCAATCCATTACTTCATTACAACATTAACACATACCTTGGCCACTTAACACTTCATATCCTATCTCATTAACATCTAAACACACTTTAACTAATCTATCCATTGTGAGTCAAGTCAAACTAACCTTACATCCACTTTCACGTAAGCACATACATTCCAAGCTACACTTAAACCTTAGCATATTAACACATAAAGCATAATATCATGAAATCATTATAACATCATCTTATAATTGGTTTACTTACCTTGAATCCAAGCTAAGCCTATCAAGGACATCATCATCATCATCATCACCATCATCCATCATCATCAAAACCTATTGATACATTAACCAACATCATCAACAAAGGTTTATGATGTGTGCTTATTCACACATCTTTTCTTTGCCAAATTAAGACCAAAACAGGCACAAACTAACCATAAATGCCAAAGATATTGTGTTTTTGTGTTTGTGATCGTGCAAGAATGGATATTTCAGAAATTGGCACAAATCAGGCCAAAAAGGACAAAAACGAGCACGAGTTTGGAAAACGTGTCAAAAGCCAAAGCCGGGGAAGCAAATTACCACTTTTGAGCTCAGATTGTCAAAACACACCTTGGGAATCACAAAATGCCAGAAATAGTCCCTGGAGCAAAAGTTTGCAAAATTGGTAGAAATAGTCCCTCAACTTTCAGAAATTGACAGAATCAGTCCCTGGGCATTTATTTTGGAAGAAAAGTCAACAAAGGTCCTTGGAAAATCACAAGTTGTTATAATTGGTCCCTTGGTGAAAAGTTTGAAGATTTGGCAAGTTTGGTCCCTATACTTTCAAAATTGGCAAGAATAGTCCCTGGGTGTTAATTTTGGAAAATAATCATTTATGGCCCTTGTACTATTCACATTTGGCAAGAAACACCCTTGTGACTACTTTGGAATATTGCCACAACACACCCCTCAACTTTTCAAATTTTACATAAATGGTCCTTGGGCTAATATAAGCTACAAACAAACGGACCCTTTGTTATTTACAACCCAACAAACAAACACAACCCACCCTTTCTACTAAACCCAGTCCACCAAGCCCAATCACCCCACAGGCCCACTCCCTTTTATTAATAAAATCAGGGTCAAACGGTCTAATCTGACCCTTTCCCTTTCCTCCTTTCGTTCCCTACTTGCCCTGCAACCTTCCCCTCACCACCCCCACCATTTTCATCACCTCCACCGCCCATCCCACCATCTACCTAACAAAACAAGTACAATTAATGCCACCACCACCCCCCCCCCCTTTGCAAGTTACACAGAGAAAATGGTTATAAAACCATTTTGGCGCCAAAATGAATCAAGGGCCAGGATTAAATTTCAAGCATCCAATGGCCAAAAGAGTTGATGGGAAAGACTCAGAAGACCAGGGAAACCCTAATTCAAGCCTATAAATAGAAGAAGGAAGCAAGAGAGAGACCGTGTAGTTTAATTTTAATTTTATGTATGTCGAATTAGTAATCTCTTTATTTTTAGTATAATTCTCAGCTTTTAAAGATTGTACTCGGTGTTTTCAAGTGTAATCTCAACTAGTTTCATAATCAATTTCAAGTTTACAAGCTTTACTCAGTTTCCACTTTAATTTTTAATCAAAAATCTCGTGTTACTTTATGGTTGTTAAAATTGTTGTTTAGTGTTAGTATAAGCTCATTTAAGCTTTCTTATAAGCTTTTAGATCAATTAGAGGACTGTTGCTTAAAAAAAACTCAAAAATACAAAAAAAAATACAAAAAAAATCAGTGAAAAATAAAAAATCAAGAAAGAAGAAAGAAGAAAGAAGATGGCTGGAGCAATGTGAATTGTAGATGGCAGTGGGTTAGTGGTTCTGTGGAGAACCTATAGGAAGTGATATTGGTCCTGGTTCTTGGTTTTTAGCTGGATTGCAATTTGTAAGCCTTTTCCCAAGTTTTTGCTTGTTACTGTCCTTGTGCTTAATACATGCTTATCTCTGTGTTTTTGAGTTTCCTTAATGCATGTTAGTGGAATTATTGCTTAATATCTCTTACTTGTTCACTAGAATTGATTTGTGCTCATCTTCACTTTTTACTGCCATTTTAGCATTTTAGAGATTCATGTGTGTTAGTGGTTAGTCCTGATGTTTCTGTGTTTCTATAAGCTTTAAGCATCATAATAAGTCCTTAGGAATCAGTATTTTGGTCTAAAACATTGAATTGCTTTTGATAATCACATAATAGTCTTTCTTAAAGGTGTGTTTGGCTCATGGGAGATCTGTAAGTTCTTGTATGTTTTTGCTGTTGTTCTTTGTTTAACCAAGTCACCGTAGGTCTAATTAGAGCTCATAAACAATAAAAACCAGTCCCCATTTGTCAAGTGCTTATTATTAGGATTTGAACCTTTGCCCCTAGCTTTTCTTGGCCTCTAAGTCACCCACACCTCACTGAGTACACAGTGTTTGCACCCAAGTTCATAAGCTCACAACTAGCTTATTAGTGGACCCCAGCCTGTGAACCTTAGCTTATTTAGAAGCTCTCCCAGCTAGCTTTTCATATCCAATCCTGTTTTAAGCTTTTGTGCCTTTGCCCTTAGCTTATTTTGCCTTGCAAATAGCTTGCAGACCTGTTTAGTTGTGAGATTGATTTGGATTTGCTTATTTGTCCATTATTGCTTATTCAGTTGGTTTTGCTTGTTGATTTAACTTCTTTTCAGACCTTTTAAGTTGTTTACACCTTATTTTCTAGCTTGTGTTATGTGGTATAGCTTTTTGAGAGCTTGTGCATCATTTAAAATCCAAAAAGCTCACTGTTGAGCTTAATAGCTTGCACACAGCTTATTTTTAAGTTATAAAAAGTTTGTTTTTGTAAAATTTGCTCATTTTCAGTAGTGAAATAGATTTGTAAAAGAAAAATCAAAAAATCATCACTTTTAAAAAAGTGATAGCTTCAATTTAAGCCAATTTGGCTTATTTTTCTGCCTTTTCAAAAAGCACTTCCTAATTTTATATTTTTTTTAAGTTCCTAATATATTAAAATAGTTGTATAAAAATTTTCAGATTTATCTCTTTTCATTTAGTATTTATAATAATTAATATTAGTTTAATTAGTTTTAATTGAAAAATAAAAAAATAAAATCCTTTACTGTTCATTTTTAATCTCTGGTACTTTTTTACATTTTTTCCTAGGTTTTATAAATCATAAAGTATTTTCGAAAAATAGTTTAATAATTGTTACTGTTCATTTGCTATTTTTCTTAATTAATTTAATTTAATTAGCTTTTAATTAATAATTAAGTAAATAATTAGTAAAATAGTTTAATTAAAATTTTTATAAACTTTTTATAATTTTTTAGGATTCCTGTAATGGTTAATTAATTTTATAAAAAAATTTCATAATTATCTAAGTCATTTTAGTATTATTAGTAATTTAAATTAGTTTAAATAAGTAATTAAATAGTTTTTAATTAATAATTAATATTAAATATTTAAATAATCAAAAAAATAATTTTCTTTTTCATAAATGTTTTTAATATTAAGTTTGTAAAAAAGTCTTTTTCACCCCCTCTAGTTTATTTTTGCTTAATTTTCACTTTTCCTAGTACGCGTTTACGTTTGTTTTAATTTTAATTACGTTTTAGGTTTATCTGATTTCCAGTTATTGTTAATATTGCTTATCTGTTTTATTTTCATTTATATCTACTTAGTGTAATTAATCCAAATCATTATCTGGTTACTTTCCCAATCACTGAATCACTTAAACGTTTCCCAAGATACAATTTCAATCTCGTTGGGACATAACGACCCGGGAATACACTGTGCTTGCACCGGATCATAAATTGATCTCTCCTCTCTCAGATTTGACTTGTTGACCACACCTGGTTGACTGGTTAGTTTGGGAGGAGTCAAATTTTGGCGCCGCTGCCGGGGAGGTTGTTGCGTGTTTTAAAAACGTTTAGCAGTTTAGTGATTTTTCAAAACCCTTCTTGTACAAATTTCACCACTTTGTAAATTTTTGTAAAAATTAAAATCAATCAAAAAAGTCATTAACACTTTTCCTAAAGTGTTAACAACACCAAAAAAAAATCAAAAACAACAAAACAAATCGTGAAGTTAAATTACTTCGTATTCTTTAAGATTACAACCTATACAGGTGGAAAACGGAAGTTCTGACATTAAATTGCGAACTGAAAAGAGATCCATTCTTCTCTTCCGCCACCCTGCGAGTAGTCCTAAAGAAACGATTTCGGTTAACAAATCGATTATAAAAATGTTTCCAAAAGTTTTTTCTCACACACACCCACAAAAAGCCAAAAACATTTGTTGTTTTCTTGTTAATAAATACATAAAATACACTATCGAGAACCAAGACAGAATACTACCTAACTGGGGGTATGACCATTAATAAGTTCTCAAACTAAAGATTAAAACTTGCCTTTGTATCCTTGTGAATTGGTGTACCTTTTTCAAAGAAGCCATTCATATTGTGATTATTGGTTTAAGTTTTTTGTTGTTTTGCCTCGATCTTGTTTTAATTGTGATTGTTTTTAGTGCATGCGCACTCGTTCCCAAACAAGGCGTAATCGTCAAAGAAGCGTAGCTGAAGAGACGAAACCCGTCACAATGCCCGACGAACCACCACCACCCCCTCCCAAGGATGAGGTAGCTCCCGATCTCCGAACGATGGAGGAGTTGTGTCAGCCCACCATGCAAGGGAGGGGAGGACCCATTCCACCACTCACTATTGAAGCTACAGATTTTGGACTCAAGCACCACATGATCCAGCAAGTCCAGAATTCGTGCCAGTTCCACGGTTTACCCGGTGACAATGCAAACAAGCATCTCGATAAATTTTTAACCGTCACCAAGAGTATGAAGCAGAATGGTGTCACCAAAGACGGCCTTCGCTTATATCTCTTTCCATATTCTCTCACTCATCATGCTACTGCCTGGTTTGATCATTTCCCAAAGAATTCGATCAACACTTTTGACGAAATGGTTACCAAGTTTTTAGCAAAATATTTTCCACCGTCCATGGTAACAAAACTGAGAAATGACATCAGCAACTTCAGACAGCGTCCCGACGAGTCCTTATTTGATGCATGGGAACGCTATAAGCTTGCAATCAATCGTTTTCCTAATCACAACATGCTTCTTGTCACCATCATAGATACTTTCTATAATGGGTTTTCGTCATCGTGACACGATCAACGCTGCTGCTGGTGGGACCTTTATGAAGAGGACCCCCGAAGAGTGCTACGATCTTATTGAAAACATGACTGCCCACCATAATTTTTGGGATTCCTCGGCTGAGAGGAATGATTCATGTAAATCTGTCACTCCAGCCTCTAATGAAATGGCTGCTCTCACCAAAAAGCTCGATGATTTATCCACTGCGATTCTACGGATGCACCAGACGAATCAAAATCATCAAGTTAGAGTTGTCAATCAAAGTTGTGAAACATGTGGTGGTCCACATCCATATACTGAGTGCCCAGCCACCGGTGGCTTCGCACATGAGAACGCATATGCTGCTCAAGGTTCCTACAATGCGGGGGTAACTCTTACCAACCACAGGGGGACCGTAATCTCCTAAGCTATCGTTCCAACAGTTATCTTGGACCTCCCTGTTTCAATCAATCTCAAAACCAAAATGCTCAAAACCAGAACCAAAATTTCAATCAAAATCAGAACCAAAATCGAATGAACCAAGGTTTCCAAAACCAAGGGAATTTCAATTCCGGTCAAAATCAGGGTTTTCAAAACCAAGAAAATTTTCAAAGAAATAAAGGTCATGGTAATCAGGGTAATTTTCATAATCAGGGTAATTTTCATCAGGGAAATAATTTTCAGGGTAATAACAACCAACATCAAGGAAATTTTCAAAACAACCGTGCTCAAAATTTTCCTAACCAAAATCAAAACGTTGTTCAAACCCAATCTTCCTCCGATGAGTTGTTGAAACAATTCAGGAAATCACAAGAAGAAACAAATCGGTTATTGGTCAGCCAAATCTCTGAACTTAAGAAGTCTTTAAATGATCGACCCTCGGACTCAGGTACACTTCCTAGCAACACGATCGCTAACCCGAGGGGTGATGTTAAGGTGATCACCACCCGAAGTGGAGTTTCATATAATGGACCCACGATTCCTTCTACCTCTTATTCTCTTATTCTCTTCCTCCCACGATTCCTTCTATTTTACCAAATCAATATCCCGAAAATTTTTCCTTTGTGCCACTTTCAAAACATCTTTAATCATTTCATCGAAAACTTTAGCCCTTTTATTTTATCTACTCCATTTTCGATCAAGGAGTCTGTCATTGTTTCCAACTGTAAAAAAAATTAATTTATTATTAATCATAAAAAATTTACTGTTAAAAAATAAAATTGTTACTTATTATGTTAACTCACCAGCATTCCTGTTTTACAATAAACATTAGTTTCAAGGGATAACTTTTTCCTATATTTCTCTTCATGATTAGCGTAATGCTCCATGCGTCGAGTATAGGTGCAGCAACTTCAACTTCTCGGAAAAGGCTTTCGAAAAACTTACATTGCAATTCACAGTGTTTAGTCTTGAAAGCAATATCACTGAAATTTAGATAAAAATAGGTGTCATGAAGTAAAATTTTAAGGATGATCCAAGGGAATAGAATGAGTGATGCAGTAAACTATTTGAAATTAAATATACCTTCCAGGTTTATAGGTACTCCACAATTACTCATCAACTTTCTTTTCTTCTTCAGATATTGGTTTGTGTAACAATATCACTTTCCTTTCATGGTAATTCAAAACTTTTAATGGCTTTACCGTACACTTTCCTTTGCCTCCTTTTTCAGGTGCTGGATTAGCCTTTTTAGAGTCTACCTTTTTAGACACTACAACTTTGTAGAACCGTAAAGGGGGGTGAATACGGTTTCTTCGGCTTTTAGAACGTTTATAAACTTTAAGCTTCGAAGAACACCAAGTGGTCTAGAAGAGAACAACCACTAGCACAAACACAAACACAAGTATATAAAGCGAGTAAAGAATACCACGATATATACTGGTTCCGGATGGGGGGTTTATACCATCCGTACGTCCAGTTGCGAATCCACGACACCGATACTATTACTCTAGTATAATCCTTTTGGTGGACTATAAACCGTTACAACTTCACTCCACCAATACTCAACAATATTGGTGCTCACAAAGAAAGAGCTACTCCCCAACGGTATTCCGCCCTCGGAAACCACCCAAAAGAATCTCGTGACTCGACATACACTTGGTCACTAAGACCTCTACCAAAACTTCCACCCGGAA
>LBNU01022283.1:24768-81149 GCA_014162995.1 Artemisia annua | reverse complement strand
AATGCAAGAATGGAAGATGCTCTCCTCAAAAGTCAAATTTGGTTGAGTTGCACGACACTCACCTAGCAATACCAATATTAATATAAGTACTTATGTATGTGATCGATTTACCTAAAAAAATGTTTTAAAATCACAAGCGTTAGTTGTTGGACCTGCTAATTCATGTGCTTCAGTTTGATTAAGCCTTAATGTGTATTTCCTGATCTTTGGATCTTAAATTGGTTTTTGTTATTTTTGTGTATCAGATTAATGTTTATATTTTGATATATCAGATATTCGTTATAGTTTTGTTTTTAGATGTTGTACCGTACTGAGTTACTGGCATATTTATCAGAGAAAATTTAAAGGGTGTTACCCGAAACATGTGATTCAAAATTTTGATTGATCATTTCATTGTCCCTTAATCAGTAATAATTGAAGATGAAGTATGCTGAAACTAGACGTTGGACTAACTATATGGTATAAGATTTTTCCAAACCCAAACTGAGTCATTAGGCTTTAGAATGAATGATTGTACTTGAATTTATTTAGTGAATTTACATTGTCTGACCCAAAGATCGGAAGGCTCATTGCATGTGTACATTCATTATGATGAAGGCACCCAAGGCCTTTGGTCTAGTGGTATGTGAGTTGCCCACCAACCTAGAGGTTGTGGGTTCAAGCCTCGCTGGATAATGCATTTGTGAGATATTTATATTGTGAGATAGGTGGTATAAGACTATTGTAGAATGGTAATAATAATGATTGATTTCCTTGATTGATTCTCGGTTACATTGTATATATATAGAGTAGTAGAGAAGATTCTAGACTCGGGCTTGAGCCCGTTACAATAATACAATACAGACTAACACTCCCCCGCAGTCCGAGCGGTGAAATCGCGAAAGCTCGGACTGGAGAGTAAAAACTAGCAAACAATAAAGAAAAACTAATAAATAACCGTTGAAGAAGACATTCGACAGCGAGCGGAAGCACATCTTCAAGCAAACATGCAACAAATCGGATAAACCAAAGTATCCGAACCAAACAGGATAACTTACCAAATAGGATAAACCAAAGTATCTAACCAAACGAGATAACCCAAAGTATCCCCTACAACTAAAACAAACGAGATATAACCCAAAGTATCCCCTACACTAAAATAAAAGAAATTACAATTAAAACTCATGCACTAAAATGAAAAGAAAATCAAAAGAAAAGATGAGAAAATGAAAGTTGGTTCTAAAACTTCAACCCCCAAAGAACCTTCCAAACAAACGGGGCGTGTTTTTCTTTAGAAAAGCATAAACATTTTTTTTCCGCATCAAACAACAACAGACACCAAAACAAAAAGGTTGTAAACCCCTTTTATTTATTCCGTGTGTCAAATAAAAGGGATACTCCTTTTATTAATTTGCCATCAAAAGAAAATGAAAGGTGGCTTCCCTGCTTCTTGCCGCAACTTTTGACACAATATCCGTACGACATTTTTTTTTTCGCGTGATGTATTACGATGGGATATATTGGGGGTGAATAAGGGTTAGTATGGAGATGAATTGTACGATGGAGATAAGAATATAAGTGCTCCGGACCATCGGCTTCGTGAATATAAGTGCTCCGGACCATCGGCCGAAGCCGATGGCCGGAAAATTAAAGTGGCGGCGGAAGAGTTAGGTTTAGGGTTAGAGATGAAAGGTACAAAAATTAATTCTCTGATACCATGTAGAATGGTAATAATAATGATTGATTTCCTTGATTGATTCTCGGTTACATTGTACATATATAGAGTAGTAGAGAAGATTCTAGACTCGGGCTTGAGCCCGTTACAATAATACAATACAGACTAACATGTGAAAAAATATTATCGTTCAAAAATAATAATAATAATGATAAAAAATGATGAAAGCTTTTGGGCTAGGAATATTTAGGAGATATATTATGTATGTGGATGCTTTTGATATGTGATAGCAGACTAAAACGCTTGCTAGTTATTTTGCGATATCCACGGTTCGATCAAAACTTTTTTAACTCTAAACCTCTCAATACAAGGCATGTTAGGCACCGGGATTTTGTCATCATTCCCTCAGCTCCCCTTAAAGAATGGAATCCTACTGGTAATATATAGCTGTAGACAGCATTTCCGTATATGTTAATGTTACACGTTTTTGGATACACATTATCTCTCAAACCTTATATAGAATATAACAAGTGGTATAAACCTTTTTAGAGGGTGTTTGGGATTTCTTATTTGAGTCTGTCATTAGTACTGTTGAGTGTTTGAATGATAGTGTTTAATATGAACATGTTGATACATGTTTATTTTTCTTACCAGATAATTAATTCAAATATAGCCATCTCAAACAAATCATTTTAAATAGTCAAATGTTGTAGTGATATAAAAAGAAGAAAACTTCCAATCACAACAATGAAATAGGTCAACCTCATGAATCCGAAAGAAAAAAATGTTTTTGGACAGTAGCCTCTCAAGTCCATATTATCAAAATCCATATCTTATGAACATATAGAATAGTAACCAACAACTTGTTTTAAGAAATATATACATTATACAAGTATATCAACAGTGTATGTTAACATTTTAAGCTCACAGTTTACAGAATACAGGAACAAACAGACATAGTACTAACATTCTACATTGTTGGCTTAGTGCTGACGCTGGAACTATAAAGCCCGTTGAAACTAGAAAGCCCGTTGGAATTGGAATGAAAAGAAATCCAAAATTGGATGAAATCAGACCCAATAATGCCTTGTCTGTATAGCTACTATACGATAGCTCTTAGTTTTTACTATAATCCTTATAAACTTATATTCAATATATAGATAGATAAAAAATATCACAATTCATCAGTAACTAAAAAACTCCTGTAAGGGAGAGTACTTATACAATTGATATGAACTAAAACGTTGAAAGCAATACACTTTTTATTCAAAACACACTGGAAATAAAAACAAAATAAAAACATCTTCATATCTTAAGGAACTTAAGCACTTTCTTATTTGTTTGCTTTACCTTCTTATCGAACTTCTACTACATTTTGAGTGATTCAATGTAGCTCTTTCCCTCGTTTCTAGTAAGAAAGTTGAGAAAATCCCTGAAACTACTTTCCTTGTACTTTTTGGGATTTTCATCACTAACAAGTTCTTGGGCTGTTGCCATCTTTTCATCTAATCCCATGCTATGAAGACTTACAATAGAGATCCTAGTTCTCTCATTGTTAAGTGTAACTCTATGCACCATGCTTTTGTATAGTCCGTTGCTTAGAACTTCAACATGATCACCCACATGTACTTCGAGAGCCCCCTGTAGTTCAGGGACGAGACGCCAGGTGCCATCAGCAGCATCAATGATCTCGAGGCCACATGAGCTCTGAAGAACTATGGTTATGCAAGTATGGTCCGAGTGAGGTGGTACTCCTAAAGCAAGATGTGGTTCAGGGCACTTTGGGTAGCAGTTAACGGCCATCACTTGCATACCATCTTCCATCTTGTTTTCAAGATATTTTCGGCCAATTCCAAGACTTTCAGTAATGGCTCCCATAATCTCGATAGACAAACGTCTTGCTTTCATAACATAACTCCCCATTTTGTCCCTGAAATGGACATAAGACTATCAAACATGAACAACGAAAAAAAAAATATCTGTGTATATATTTTTGCACTTTGTTCTTAGATGTTATAGTATATAATAGCTAGTATAACACACCTTCTACAAATAAAGTATAAGCACAACTTGGAGATAAGTTCTTCTATATTTGACAAGGGTAGACCCTACATTATATAATCAATTATGATTACTCGTCATGTTCGTTACATGTTCCGACATATATGGATATATAGGACTTTCCTAAACTATCGCCCGTATGAATTATTCTGTAACTAACGACAAGCTAGTTACACGTGTTGAACAACACGCGTGGACAAAATAACGCTTTATCGATACACGTTGTGCATACGTATACCTTAATAAGATTGTCGTTCTAGTTTTTTGAGTTAGACATGCACTTGTGCATACGCATCTCTCGATATGTGATAGTACAACTTGGAAATTGTCTCGTTTAATTCACGAATCAAAGCTAACATAGAATACAGAAATGGTCTTTCAGTTTGGCAAAGTTGCCAAGGAAATAATGAGTATAAGATCAACATACTAAAATATGTAAGGGTGTAAGTGAAGCCTTTGGGAAAAGTGACAAATTTGAAATACTGTCTCTCCTTCTCTCAGTGAATCAGGAGAGTAGATGACAATAACGAAACAAAAATGGATTATCTATCAGTATTTGGCTATTAGACATGTTGAAAGAACCCAAGAATAATAAACCTGTAACGGTTTCGTATTTACTAGGTTTCAAAAATATTTTGAAAAGACAACATCATACACCCATGAAATAAGGCATCTAGTGATATTGGCTTTAAATCAAGGAATAATGAAAGGAGATGAGTCTGTTTCATAAATTCAAAAACAATTTATGTTTGACTTCATAATTTTTACACTGACAAAATTATACTCCATAACTTAACCAGACGCGAAAATATTTTTTATTAATATATAATAAACATATTTTTAACTACATCATTGTTTGCTAGTTGAAGTACAGTATTGAGTATCTACATACTGAGATTGTATATTTGCTTGTGTTACTTAATGAAACATAATTATTTCAGTAAGATTAAGCATGCAAATACTAATATTTTTCATTGAGGACTAACGACTTGAGGTACTAATATGAAAAAAGTAAGTTTAAAATCAGAATTGTCCATACAATATATTTTTTCAAAAGTTCAAAAACAGGACATGTTCTTTATATATTAAAAAAAAATAATAATAATAAAAAAAAAAATAGTAACTTATGTAAGTTTATAGTTTGAGAGTTAGCTTGTAGCCAATTGGGTACAATGCTTCATAAAAAATACACAACCAAAACCATCACTGTGTACTGGTGCAGTCTCTTTCTACTCTACACAAAACAAAAATAATTAAATACAATATATAGGTATGAATACAACAGTGAACGGTGGTTTCCGGCTAGTTTTCTAATGGTGATTTTCGTTAACTGGTCGTCATCGACATGTTGTACTACGGTTCCTTCTGACTCTCCAGAAAATATTGAGTTTTTGACACCTATTCAAACCCTTTTCATGACCCGTTTTAACCCACTGTGGATTCATCAAGAACAAATTAAATGACCCATTCTGTGTTTTTGGTCTGACCTATTTCAACCCACGATGATAAAAAATCTTACCCGTTTGACCCAATTTTTGATAGTTGGATTGCCAGATGTTCACTAGATATAGATAGAAGAATGAATTGTCGTTCGAGAAAAAACATAGATATAGAAATGTTTTTAGGTAAGAACTAGAGATATTGCCTGTAGTCATGTGGCTTATCAGGCCATTCTTGGATCCATTCATTAAGAGGGTGAGCATAATGCTTGAGGAACCCCCTCCGATACTGAATTTTGTCAACCTCATCCTTTATGCTTGTCCCATAACGAACTGGCTTGTGAACATCGTTAGACATATATTTTTCCTTCTCAGTTGTTGGTAGATCGAAAAACGCAAATGCAGTTCCTAATGCTTCGTCAAGCACCTTTTGTGATATCCCATGGTTGATTATCTTCCCACAAAATCAAAAGAGGAAATGATTTAAAAAGTATTACGTACATTAACAACACTAAGTTATATATACTTGCAAAGTAACACGAATCTATAAAATTCTAAAAGAAACTAGCTACCTGAAAAAATCCACTCTCACGGCAAGCACTCCCAATGTTCTTGACTACCATGGGTCGTTGATCAGGATCATTGAGTCCAACTAAGTCAACGACTGCCACATTTGCAATCTCAGGGTTTAGACTAGGTCTATTTGACGATGAGATTTCGTAGGATCTAGGAACATGTGAAAGTCCATTTTCTTGTGGTGGTTCTCCTATCGAAAATGCCTTGTTCTCGTCACAATCGCCGCTCTCCATGTTGAACCAACGGAAACTTCCAGAGAACTTTGTATGGGTATAGCAACAACAGATCTAGTAACTTATTTAATTATACTATATTCAGAAACACTAGTCCTTCAATAATACTATATTTCCTGTCAATGCTACATTTTGGCCTTCAATAATACTATATTTAGAAACACTAGTCCAATCATTAGTCTACATCACTAGTTCAATCATTAACCTAATCATTATACTAATCATTTATGTTTTTACTTTTTTATTCCAAATCATTAGTCTAATCATTATAGAAATCATTTGTGTTTTTACTTTTGATACCGTGCTTGAAACAACTTCAAAAGTGGTGCGAAACCTAGAGCCATGTTCGAGCTTATCAAACAAACACTTCAAGTTTAGTTAAAGCTAAAGCAGCAAAAGAAACTAATCAAATTGCAATAAGAAAACTAATCAAATTGTTTCTTGTTTACAATCATAGAAACTAATCAAATTGCAATAAGAAAACTGTTGGTAATTCAAAGAACGAAACGAACAAACAAATCTAACAAACGAATGCGGAAGCTTTATTCAAATAGCAAACCAAATTACAAAACCAAATTCAAAGACAAATTCTAAATCAAAGGTACCAAACCCTAATTCAAAAGGTACCAAACACAAATTCAAAATGTACCAAACTAAAAACTAATTCAAACGGTATCAACCACAAATTCAAAAGGTACAAACAAACCTAATGACATTGAACTCTATTTATAGGCACAAAACAAACCGTAATAAAGAGTTTCCAAATTTTAAGCAAACTTGGTGGACAAGTCAAACAAATTACCAATTTTACCAAATAACCCTTAAAGTTTAAGTCACTTTTCTAACAATCTCCACCGTGACTTCAACTACACTCGAAACTTCAAACCAAACGAATCTTTCGTCTTCAAATTCAAATTTTCAAATTTCCAAATTCCAAATTTCAAACGCTAGAGATACTAGCCTAATTCAAAGCGAACGATCGATTCCCAAAAGCAATCCAAAACAAATTCGATCCAAAACAAACGCCGATGACTTCAAAACGAACAAACAAACGTTAACCGAGAAATTCGAACACGGTCAACCAAACAAACAACTCAAACGATCTTCACGAAGACTATCAAATTCAGGCAACCAACTTCAAAAGCCCGACAAACGAAGATCCAAATTTTCCAACTAACAAATTCCAAATGATCGAACAAATTCAAATGACCCGATTATAACCAAGTCTTCAAACACCGAATCGATATTCAAATTTCAAATATCAAATTCGAATTCCAATAGTCCACTTATATAATAAGAATTACGACCCAAATATCAATTTCAAATTATAATGACCCACTTATTTGATAAGTATTACGGTCCAAATTCAAACTTATTATCCAAGTATCTACCAAATTCAAGTTTATGAATTATTTGACGAACGGGTTCTAATAATTCAAACACCCCAAATATGATATGGATAATAATTCTAACGACCCACTTATCTAATAAGAATTATGGTTCAAAGACAAATTCTAAATCAAAGGTACCAAACCCTAATTCAAAAGATACCAAACACAAATTCAAAAGGTACCAAACTAAAAACTAATTCAAACGGTATCAACCACAAATTCAAAAGGTACAAACAAAACTAATGACATTGACCTCTATTTATAGGCACAAAACACACCGTCATAAAGAGTAAACTTGATGGACAAATCAAACAAATTACCAATTTTACCAAATAACCCCTAAAGTTTAAATCACTTTTCTAACAAAAACTATAAATACATTGTGTAAGTTTGTATAAATATAGAGCAACTTGCACATATATATGCAAGAATGGAAGATGCTCTTTTCAAAAGTTAAATTTTGGTTGAGTTGCACGACACACACCTAGCAATACCAATATTAATATAAGTACTTATGTATGTGATAGATTTACCTACAAAAATGTTTTAAAATCACAAGTGTTTGTTGTTGGACCTACTAATTCATGTGCTTCAGTTTGATTAAGCCTTAATATGTATTTCCTGATCTTCGGATCTTAAATGGTTTTTGTTATTTTTTGTATCAGATTAATGTTTATATTTTGATATATCAGATATTCGTTATAGTTTTGTTTTTAGATGTTGTACCGTACTGAGCTACCGGCATATTTATTGTGAAAATTTAAAGGGTGTTACCCGAAACATGTGATTCAAAATTCTGATTGATTGATTGATTTTGCACCCAAAAAAAAATAATAAAATTCTGATTGATCATTTCATTGTAATATTTAGTGAATTTACATTGTCTGACCTAAAGATCAGAAGACTCATTGCATGTGTACATTCATTATGATCAAGGCACCCAAGGCCTTTGGTCTAGTGGTATATATGTGAGTTGTCCACCAACCTAGAGGTTGTTGGTAAGCCTCGCTAGATACATTTATGAGATATACTGAGTATTATATTGTGAGATAAAAATTGCCATGAAAAATAAAATAAATAAATAAATAAAAAATTGATGAAAGCTTTTGGGCTAGGAATATTTATCTAGGGTGGTTCTATTAATCAAGCGGTGGTGTATTTAGATTCTTACTAGGATAACTTTCAAAAAGAAATTGTTGTATTCGATCAACCGATGCATATGGATTGAATGTATGTGCATGGTCCATCTAAAGAGAGATTCGGCGGCCATGGTTCGATCAAAACTTTAACTCTAAACCTCTCAATAAATGGCATGTTAGGCACTGGGATTTTGTCATCACTCCCTCCTATTAAAGAATGGAATCCTACAGGTAATATATAGTTGTAGACAACGCTTTCGTATATGCTAATGCTACACTTTTTTGGAAACACATTTTCTCTCAAACCTTTTATACAATATAACAAACGGTATAAACCTTATTAGTTAGAGGGAGTTTGGGATTTCTTATTTGAGTCTGTCATTAGTACTGTTGAGTGTTTGAATGATAAGTATTTAATATGAACATGTTGATACATGTTTATTTTTCTTACCATATAATTAATTCAAATATAGCCATAATCAAACAAACCCTCTTAAATAGTCAAATGTTGAAGTGATATTAAAAGAAGAAAATTTCCAATCACAAAAATGAATAGGTCACCCTCATGAATCTGAAAGAAATAAATGTTTTTCGACAGTAGCCTCTCAAGTCCATATTATCAAAATCCATATCAAAAAAAAAAAAAAATAATAAAAAAAAAATAAAAAAAATTCTGATTGATCATTTCATTGTAATATTTAGTGAATTTACATTGTCTGACCTAAAGATCAGAAGGCTCATTGCATGTGTACATTCATTATGATCAAGGCACCCAAGGCCTTTGGTCTAGTGGTATATATGTGAGTTGCCCACCAACCTAGAGGTTGTTGGTAAGCCTCGCTAGATACATTTATGAGATATACTGAGTATTATATTGTGAGATAAAAATTGCCATGAAAAATATAATAAATAAATAAATAAAAAATTGATGAAAGCTTTTGGGCTAGGAATATTTATCTAGGGTGGTTCTATTAATCAAGCGGTGGTGTATTTAGATTCTTACTAGGATAACTTTCAAAAAGAAATTGTTGTATTCGATCAACCGATGCTTATGGATTGAATGTATGTGCATGGTCCATCTAAAGAGAGATTCGGCGGCCATGGTTCGATCAAAACTTTAACTCTAAACCTCTCAATAAATGGCATGTTAGGCACTGGGATTTTGTCATCACTCCCTCCTATTAAAGAATGGAATCCTACAGGTAATATATAGTTGTAGACAACGCTTTCGTATATGCTAATGCTACACTTTTTTGGAAACACATTTTCTCTCAAACCTTTTATACAATATAACAACCGGTATAAACCTTTTTAGTTAGAGGGAGTTTGGGATTTCTTATTTGAGTCTGTCATTAGTACTGTTGAGTGTTTGAATGATAAGTATTTAATATGAACATGTTGATACATGTTTATTTTTCTTACCATATAATTAATTCAAATATAGCCATAATCAAACAAACCCTCTTAAATAGTCAAATGTTGAAGTGATATTAAAAGAAGAAAATTTCCAATCACAAAAATGAATAGGTAACCCTCATGAATCTGAAAGAAATAAATGTTTTTCGACAGTAGCCTCTCAAGTCCATATTATCAAAATCCATATTATGAACATATAGAATACTAACCAACAGCTTGTTTTAAGATATATATACATTATATAAGTATCAACAGTGTGTTCACATTTTAAGCTCGCAGTTTACAGAATACAGGCACAAACAGACATAGTAATAACATTCTACATTGTTGGCTTAGTGCTGATGCTGGAACTAGAAAGCCCGTTGGAATTGGAAAGAAAAGAAATCCAAAATTGGATGAAATCAGACCCAATAATGCCTTGTCCTTATAGCTACTATACGATAGCTCTTAGTTTTTACTATAATCCTTATAAACTTATATTCAATATATAGATAGATAAAATAAAAAAAGAAAAAAAGATCACAATTCATCAGCAACTGAAAAACTCCTGTACAATTGATATGAATTAAAACGTTGAAAGCAATACACTTTTTATTCAAACACGTACACTGGAAATAGAAATAAAATAAAACAAAACATCTTCATATCTGGCACTCCGTTATTTGTTTGCTTTACCTTCTTATCAAACTTCTACTTCATTTTGAGTGATTCAATGAAGCTCTTTCCCTCTGAGATGTCGTTTCGAGTAAGAAAGTTGAGAAAATCCCTGAAACTACTTTCCTTGTACTTTTTGGGATTTTCACCACTAACAAGTTCATGCCGCTGTTGCCATCTTCTCATCCATCCCCATGCTATGAAGACTTGCAATAGAGATCCTAGTTCTCTCATTGTTAAGTGTAACTCTATGCACCATGCTTTTGTATAGTCCGTTGCTTAGTACTTCAACATGGTCGCCCACATGAACTTGGAGAGCCCCATGTAGTTCAGGGACGAGATGCCAAGTGCCATCAGAAGCATCCATGATCTCAAGGCCACATGAGCTATGCAGAACTATGGTTATGCAACTATAGTCTGAGTGAGGTGGTAGCCCTAAAGCAAGTTGTGGTTCAGGGCACTTTGGGTAGCAATTAACAGCCATCACTTGCATACCATCTTCCATCTTGTTTTCAAGATATTTTGGGCCGATTCCAAGACTTTCAGTAATGGCTCCAATGATCTCAATAGCCAAATGTCTCGCTTTCATAACATAATCTCCCATTTTGTCTCTGCAATGGACATAAGACTATCAAACATGAACAACGAAAAAATAAAATAAAAATCTAAGTATATATTTTTGCACTTTGTTCTTAGATGTTAGAATATAGAGCTAGTACAACACACCTTCTATAAGTATACTATAAGCACAACTTGGAGATAATTTCTTCTAAATTTGTCAAGGGTAGACCCTACATTTATAATCAGTTATGATTAATGACTCGTCATGTTCGTTACATGTTCCGCCATATATATATTGATATAGGGTTTTGCTGAACTATCGGCCATATATATAAATTATTCTTGAACTAACGACAAGCTAGTTTTATACACGTGTAGGCATGGACAAAATAACGCTTTATCAGCACACGCTGTGCACGCATATACCTCAATATGATTTTCGTTACTAGTATCCTGAGTTTGACATACACTTGAGCATACATATCCCTCGATATGTGATACTACAACTGGAGTTTTGAATGTTTTTAAGTTTGAATTGACGTGTAATGTTTTCATCAATCAAAACTAACACAATAATGCTGAAAAGGCTTGTCTGCATCCTTAGAAGTTGTAGAATTAATCTATCAATTTAGCAGAAGAGTTGCCAAGTAAATGGGAAACAAAAATAATGAGTACTCAAAATATGTAAGGGTGTAAGTGAACCTTTAGAAAAGGGATTATTTTGAAATACTACCTCTCAAGAAATTAAGAAGAGTGGATGACTCATATTTACATTTTAATAATAAAGTTTGGTAAATCCCTTGATTTCATTAGTCATAAACCTTGGTATATATAATGTATATACCGACATACATAGTAAATACCCTAAATGGGCCAAGTCCAATAATAATAAACATAATGCTAATGGGCTAATATACTAATCGGCTAATACTTTAAATATATGAAAATTTTAGGTTAGATATGATGTCAATAACAAAACCAAAGTTGGTTACTATTAATCAAGGCTTCGGCTGTTAGTTCGATATTTTGAAAAAGCAAATATAGAATACAAAATTTGTAACTGTTTTTGTATATAGGTTCCAAAACATACACCCTTGAAATAAGACATCTAGTGGGATTTGTTTCATGGAATAACGACATAGTTATCTATGGCTATGTGTCGTCATGAGTCAAGTGGGGTCTGTTACATATAGTCCAAACACTTTATGTTTGACTTCAAGTTTTTACAAGGACAAATTATGCAAACTAGACGTGAAAAGATTTCTTATTGGTATACTTCAACTTTGGTAATTGATTAATTAGTTTTATCACAAGTTACGGAATTATGGAATAGAGAGTATATGCATAGTGAGATTGCTACTTATGAATTTACTGAACAAATTATATGACTATTAACTTTGAGCGTGCAACAAGAAAGAAATAACATAGGAGTTAAATTTTGACAAAAAGACACACGCATCACTTTCGATCAGTAGCCTATTTGGAATAGTGGTATAGTGTTAGTAGTGCACATGTTCTAGTAATAATAAACATGTACATAGACATAACTCATAAGTTGCAGTTATTTTAGTGAGCAGATGTTACACACGATATTAAAAGTGTACTTTGATGTTTTACAAGATATAAAAATATCTTTTGGTGAAAGAGATATTGCCTGTAGTCTTGTGGCTTATCAGGCCATTGTTGGATCCATTCATTTAGAGGATGAGCATAATGCTTGAGGAACACCCTCCAAAACTGAATCTTGTCAACCCCATCCTTTATGCTTGTTCCATAACGAACCGGCTTGTGAACGTCGTTAGACATGTATTTTGCTTTCTCAGATGTTGGTAGGTCGAAAAACTCAAATGCAGTTCCTAATGCTTCGTCAAGCACCTTTTGTGGTATCCCGTGGTTGATAATCTTCCCATATAAGAATAACATCATTAAAGTAACATTTATGTCTAAAAATGTAAGAAAAAAATTATGAAAAAAAAAAAAAAAATTTACTTGAAAGAAACCACTCTCACGACACACATTGCCAATGTTCTTGACAATCATGGGTCGTTGATTGGGATCATTGAGTCCAGACAAGTCAACGACCACTACATCTGCAATCTTAGGGTTCAAACTTGGTCTATCTGATGATGATATTTCATAACATCTAGGAACATTAGAGAACCCTCTTTCTTGTGGTGTTTCACCTATCGGAAAAGCCTTGTTCTCGTTAGAATCGCCACTGTCCATGTTGAAACCAAAAGACAAGTGAATGTGAATTGCTAATGAGTTTAGTAACGCATGAATTATTGGCCTATTTATAGGTTTGTCAATGTTGCATTATTGGCCTTTCTTAGTATATACTTTTTTCCAAACATACTATAGATAGAAACATTAAAACTATGGCGACAAGTAAGAAAAAGTTGGATTTGGTAGTTTATGAACATAAGTTATAAGTCAATTTAACGGATCGAATACTTCCAAAACTAGATAGTTATCGGGTTTTGAGGCGCCTACATCAAACAAGTTGTGTTAAAGGCGCGTATCGAAACAACCTTTTTATTTTATGTTTCGTTACACTATAACAACAGTTCCACAAGAATAGGGCATTTATGTACTTTTTGTGATATTTTGCATCGCCTACCATCTCATGCTAGAAACGTCTAGTATATTCTATGATGTGTATACTTGTTACATGAAGGCCATTTTATGTACTTCCTGTTAGTTGTATATTAGCTAGTTAATGTGATTGACTAGTGATAAGATGGCATTTATGGGTGATTACCAATTTACCCTAAATAGCCTATGTATTATCCTATATATATGTATCTTCTTATTGATGAATAAAACACAGAAAACCAATTCACATTATATGTTCTACACTTCCATAGTCAGCAAGGGCAACAAAAACCAACTGGCCAATGTTGTCTTAGACCTTTTAGGCTTTGGCCAACTTATTCATTCAACGTGTACTAAATAACTATTTATTCAATGTTGTGGCAAAAAAAGCTACAAAGATTATATAGTCATTATATCCAATTTATTCTAACTTTTCTAAATCTTTCGGAGATCCAAGAGAAGGTAAATTGCTTTATGTCGTTGAGGATAAGGTCCTTTCTTGGGCATTTGTCCACGAACATGAAGTTATTCCGAAAGTGCCAAAGAGCAGATTGAATAACGGCATCAAACACACTGCTTAAGTTAGGAGCAAGATTAGCGCGGCAAAAACGTTGATAACCAAAAACGTTAACCGACTTGCATGAACCATCCAAAAACTATATTTACATGCAAAAGAATGTTTATAAAGCAACTCAACCACGACCCAAAATGACATCCACCACCTCATATATTATGTCGAACATCTATGACTTACAATGAACTTCATGAGATCGACTAGTAATTATTAGATAGGTTAGTTTGCCCAAACTTAATAGTGAGTTTAGGTCCATTAGGTTTAGGGTTTGGATTATGTTGCTTATTATCAAAACTAAGTATTTAATATAAATGCACATGTTATCTCATATGTAAGACACTAGTTATAATACCCGTGCACGCACGCGGTTTTTCCAGAAAAATTTAATTATATAGTATTATCGTTTAAAACAGAAAATCTTATGTATATTTTAAAAAGTTAGAGCATCAACATGTGCGAAAGTAAGAAAAATAGTTAGCAGAAATTGTAAATATAACCGTGACATCGACCTTGTATTGGATTTCTGAGCGTGTCTCCTTATAATATTATGGGTCAAAGGTTCTTTGATCACATGGGTTTACACATAAATCAAATTTATTTTAAAATTTTTGTTTAATATATGGACATATAAGAATTTACCCGTGAAAATTGTGATATAAGTACAACTAATAAGTATGCATGAGTTTTTGATTATGTATTAATATCAATTAATATTTTGTAAAAATTTTATTAGATGAAAGATTTAACTTTATTTAGCTGACATAGATGTTAATGTTAAGGTTGATGTTGTTGTTTAGCTTAACTATTGATATCATGTTGTACAAAATGTGCGAGTTTAGTAGCACATAATGAGCGTTGATGAAGTTAAAATATACTCCGTAAAGTTTTTTAAAAACGTTTTTCCGGATATCCGTAGATAAACTTTAAATAATAATTATATGAGTCGTTATAAGTACAATCGCGTATATTTATTTTCATATCGCAGTAACTCGTACTTACCATTTAATATTTATATTACCGTTAATAATATTTTAACTGTATTTATTATTCAAACCCGTATACGTACAGATTAAACTTTTAAATAGGATAACATGAGTTCTTATTTATATTTAACGTACATAGTAAAAAGATATTTTAATAAATGAAAGTTTAAAACTAATATTTAATTTAAAAGTATTTAACGTATATTAAAATTAATTCATACATTTATAAAATTTTGTAAGTTTAATAGATGAAAGTCTCAAACCAATACTAATACTAATGTAATTGTAAACAAAATTCATATTATAAAGTGTAGGGGGTATAAAGTGTAAGGGGTTATTTGTTTATTATCTAAAATTATCAAAAAACATAGAGATTTATAATTTTACACTTAACTCCATATAATATATTTAAAATTCAACCACTAATATTTTATTAATTACCTCCTCTTTTTTTAAGTTTTTATTTTCATAAATTTGACACATATATTTTTATGTGTTTTTTTTCCTCAATCAAATTCTCCACCAGATTTATTAAAGTTTGACCAAAATCAATTCAATTTTGACTTTTTATTGGCCGATTATATTGCTCGATTTCGCATATGTGTCAAAATTGAGTTTTTCTATTGGTCCAATTTTTTTTCCACTAAGATTGATTTTGCAGAATCACTCCGATTTCGCATATGGTATCGGAGCTTTAGGTTCAACACACCACAAAATAGTTGTCCTCCGGTCACGGCTACTCGCCAATGATTCGGAGAGGTCTTGGGCTACTTACTTCTTTCGTTTTATATTTTCATTTTAGTAGTCTTTTTATCCAATCCAAATCAAAGAACCTAGAAAACAAAAACTCTAGCCGTCATAACACGTCTCATATTATGTAGATTTAGCCATCAATCAACAAAATTTGTCTCATCAACATACTCTTTGTTTTACTACCGAAGATCTTTGTAGTTTTTTTGCAAATAATTGGTCGCAAAATTGTCGTTCCTACCTAAAGGCAAAGCAGGCCATAATGTAAAAAAAATCACATAAAGAAGGAAACCGCAAGCAATAAACAACTATCCTGCCAAATACAATAATAATACCGTTCAAACAAAAAACAAAGAAGATTAAA
Source organism: Artemisia annua (assembly GCA_014162995.1). Lineage (NCBI taxonomy): Eukaryota > Viridiplantae > Streptophyta > Magnoliopsida > Asterales > Asteraceae > Artemisia > Artemisia annua. Next base: position 64,759 of record LBNU01022283.1, on the reverse strand, counting down.
GAAGAAGCGTCTTTCAACAAGTGTTGCACTTTATCCATTCAAAAGCCTCCCGTGTAAACTGCGAGGAAGTATTAGATAGTTTAGTTGGCCCAACATAATAGTGGGTTAGGGTCTATTAGGTTTAGGTTTCGATTATGTTGCTTATTATCAAAATTGTCTATTTAATATAAATACACATGTTATCTCATATAAAGTCTAGAAATACTTCCTTAGTTATATTCTACCCATATAAATAACAAAATAAAGTGTAATATATGCATGTGGTATACAAATTTTCATACTTTACATTCCTCTTAAAAATGTTAGGCTATCATCGTCCCCCGTTAGCAAAAGTCAAATATTTTACATTCTTAAGGACTACAAATGCAATTTTTTTTTCATTATTTGCTAACATGGGTCTTACGTGAGAAGTTTTTTCGTCATTTTATTTGTCCCAACTAGCATCATCTTCCTTTAATTTGTTTACTCCACCAAAACCCAAATCAATTTACATTGTAAACCAAAACCAAATCAATCTTAAATGGCAAAATAAATTACATTGCTAACTAAAACTAAAAATGTCTATCTGTATTCGATTTAACACACATGTGCCACTAATGATATATACTGTATAAATTTTTCTAACATTTCTGACAGAAATATAAACTGTGAAAAATTGCAAACTGTAGACATGTATTTTGCAATTTACTCAAAGAAAAAACATATTTTTAAGAGCCAAAATTAAATAAATGACTAGAATAAAATTTATCAACCAAAATCATTAGATTGTCTCGACCATTAGATTGTCTCGATGATCATAAGCCAAAATCATGTTAACAATTCACCGTAGCATCTAGCATTTATTAGTACATGTAGATTTTAAAGCAAAAAAGTTTTTCTCGTTACTAATCCTATTATGACTGTGTGAACACTCGTATGAGTGGAGTATGCACCAAAATATACAAAAAATAGTCTTTTTATCCAATCCAAATCAAAGAACCTAGAAAACAAAAACTCTAGCCGTCATAACACGTCTCATATTATGTAGATTTAGCCATCAATCAACAAAATTTGTCTCATCAACATACTCTTTGTTTTACTACCGAAGATCTTTATAGTTTTTTGCAAATAATTGGTCGCAAAATTGTCGTTCCTACCTAAAGGCAAAGCAGGCCATAATGTAAAAAAAATCACATAAAGAAGGAAACCGCAAGCAATAAACAACTATCCTGCCAAATACAATAATAATACCGTTCAAACAAAAAACAAAGAAGATTAAAGAAGAAGCGTCTTTCAACAAGTGTTGCAGTTTATCCATTCAAAAGCCTCCCGTGCAAACTGCGAGGAAGTATTAGATAGTTTAGTTGGCCCAACATAATAGTGGGTTAGGGTCTATTAGGTTTAGGTTTCGATTATGTTGCTTATTATCAAAGTTGTCTATTTAATATAAATACACATGTTATCTCATATAAAGTCTAGAAATACTTCCTTAGTTATATTCTACCCATATAAATAACAAAATAAAGTGTAATATATGCATGTGGTATACAAATTTTCATACTTTACATTCCTCTTAAAAATGTTAGGCTATCATCGTCCCCCGTTAGCAAAAGTCAAATATTTTACATTCTTAAGGACTACAAATGCAATTTTTTTTTTCATTATTTGCTAACATGGGTCTTACGTGAGGAGTTTTTTCGTCATTTTATTTGTCCCAACTAGCATCATCTTCCTTTAATTTGTTTACTCCACCAAAACCCAAATCAATTTACATTGTAAACCAAAACCAAATCAATCTTAAATGGCAAAATAAATTACATTGCTAACTAAAACTAAAAATGTCTATCTGTATTCGATTTAACACACATGTGCCACTAATGGTGACCCACCTGGGACAAACAAAAAGACAAAAACCCTCACGTGAGACCCAGGAGATAACGGAAATAAATTTGCAGCGTTAGTGTAAATAATGATATATACTGTATAAATTTTATAACATTTCTGACAGAAATATAAACTGTGAAAAATTGCAAACTGTAGACATGTATTTTGCAATTTACTCAAAGAAAAAACATATTTTTAAGAGCCAAAATTAAATAAATGACTAGAATAAAATTTATCAACCAAAATCATTAGATTGTCTCGACCATTAGATTGTCTCGATGATCATAAGCCAAAATCATGTTAACAATTCACCGTAGCATCTAGCATTTATTAGTACATGTAGATTTTAAAGCAAAAAAGTTTTTCTCGTTACTAATCCTATTATGACTGTGTGAACACTCGTATGAGTGGAGTATGCACCAAAATGTACATTCATTTTAATAGAAAGTATCTTTTGTGTACATAGTAAAAATCAAAAAACAAAATGCTGCTTAAAGGTGAAAAAAAAAAAAAAAAAAAAAAAAAAAAAAATTGAAAAATGAAAAATCAGACTAATTCCAAAAAAACCGAAAAACCAAGATGCAGAAACTGAAATCGTTGGTTTGGTTCTTGTCAGTGACGGAGCCAGTAGGGGGGCTGGAGGGTGCTCGGCCACCCCCAACCGCCCCAACTAGCTCAACTTGTAGCGTAGATAAACAGGTTTAACGGGGGAAAAATGTTTTTTACCGGAAAAAGATCAGTTAAAGAGTGGCCGGAAGATACAAGGAAGATGATGATTTGATTTACTACTGTATTACTTTTGTGTGATTGGTGTAAAATAGTTTCTTTTTAGTCTTTTTGTCTGATTAGTCACGTTACACATTTCATAGGGAGTTGAAAACAAATATTACTCATATTATGATTTTCTTTTCCTTTTACAGTGTATTACTATATTTTCATTTTATTACCTTTTTGTTTTAGCAACTTTTTTCTATTTTAGTATTGTTTAAAAATATATTTGTCACAGAATGTAAACCTTAAACTTCTTGTATATGTTTGCCAAACTTTTTATGTGTTTACAAATAAACCATAACACAGTTGTGTTTGTTCAAAACTTATTTAAGTAAAAACCAAATCGAGATTGTTTTTGTCGTAAAATCAAGCTTGGTTACAAAACCGCCTTGTTTGAATTTAGTGCATGGTTAATTTTGACATCATCCAAGTTTTATCGAGTCTCTATGCGGTTTTGTTCAAATGTCAAACATAAAAACACTGTTTTGTGGTTACAGCCGAAAAAATACCATTAAATGTGTATGTCGAACACTTCGATCAAACTTCTAAACAAGGAATTTTATGTTATTACCATGAAAAAGAAAATTGAGCCCCCCTTAACACAAAATCCTGGCTTCTTCCCTGGTTCTTGTAATTTGGAAAAACCGAAATTAATGACATAATCTTTAAACACTGTTATTTCGATTGTTTCTTGAAAGTTTCATTAAGAAAACATAAAACATTTCTATTCTAGGATCTCTTGTATTTAATTATGGGTTTTTTATTCGCATTATATCACTTTAGGACGCATAGGGTATGTTTAGCACAGGAGCTGGAGCGGATCACTGGAGCGGGTTGCTGTAACATGTTGTTAGAGCTTTTTCCTAAACGTTAGTTTATTCGCTGTTGTAAAAATCGGCCCAGGCGGCCGATTAATCCTCGCATAATCGCTAATTGCCACTAAGCGCCTTGATTTATAATAATCGGCCTATTTAATTGCTTTGGTTAAAGATCGCTTAAAAATCGGTCACCAAACCGATTAATCGGACAAAATCGGACAAAATCGGTCTAATCGGACAAAATCGCTTAAAATCGGTCAACAAAATCGCTTAAAAATCGGTCAAATAACCGATTAATCAAACAAAATCAGTCAAATATCGCTTAAAAATAGTCAAAAAACTGAGTAATATCTATGTTTGACTTTGAACTCTGAAGAATTATGTATTATGTTTATATTTAAACACTTAAAATATTTGAACTTTGATGCATTATGCTTATCTCATACATATAACATAATATAATATCTAAAATTCCAATTTTATGCATAAAAATTCCAATCCGATTAATCTCCGATTAATCCCCGCCTAACCGATTAATCGCTAGGCGCTACCCGACCGCCTCACTAGCGCCTAACGATTTTTACAACCTTAGCATTCCATTTAGTTGTTTATTTTTTTTACATGCTGCTTTAAGCTATATCAGACAAACGAGACTTATTTTTAATGATAGCTTATTTTTCTAAAAAAAAACAAGCTCCTGCTATGATAAGCTCTGATAAGTTCGCGCGCCAACATGCCCATAAACCATCACTGTCATCTAATTTTTGTTTCCTTTTTTTACGTTCATTAGTTTTAGATAGTTTTCTTTTAGAACAACAATTTTAAATATCTTACAATATTACACCACAAGTCTACAAATTTATCTCACATCACATGTCCTAAACAAGACTTGAACTCGTAACAATTTAGTTGGGGAGACCTTATCACACAGCATGGGGTACTATTAGGACACAAGCCTTTTGATATTAGTTTCTTATAGTTATTATTGCGTATTCCTTTATTCTTTTGAAACTTAAAAAAATCTTTTTATAATGTATAATTAGTTCGACCTTTAGAAAAAATCAAACCTCAATAAACCAAATAGAAACCTAAAAATCGAAAAATCAAACCTAAACAAAATCGAAACTGAACGATTTCTAAAAAGCGAAAACCAAAAACAAAACATTTTCCGTTTGATAACTGTCCACCGACATTTTAAAAATATGAGTCTGTTCCAAATTGTTGGGAACTGAGGTTTTGGTGCGAGTGGGCGAAATATTTGATGCACGTTAGCTCATCTCAACAAATCCCGTAAATTGCAAACGGCACCCCTCAACTTGTTTATGTAACTTGTTACGGTTTTTCTTTGACTTCGATATGTCATTTTGTAACCGGCGACTTATTGTTTTATTTCACAACTTGATTCTCGTACTCCGTTCTTATCAAGTCGACATGTTTGGCTCTGGTTTTAAAAAATACTATGGTTTGGTTTATGGTATCATAGTTACAAGTGATCTTAGCCTTGGTTTCAATTGATCAATATTATTAAATAAAACGATGTTCGTAGTACTTTAAAGTTATTTTAACGTATAAAGATAGAGGTGGCAAACACACTTGATTAAAACAAACTCAAGTAGGGACAAATCGTTTCTTTTCTGAACCAAAACTATGTGTTGATTTCCGTTGGTTACTAAAAAAAAAAAAAAAAAAAGAAAAGAAAAAAAAAAAAAGAAAAAAACCCTATGGATTGATTAATTTTTGTTAAATCAATAAATATATAATCTATTTTTAACCTTTCTAGACATGTGATAAGAAAGGTGGTGAAATAAATGGAAAATAACTTTTAAAAGTCTAAAGAACTATGTCGGGACGTGTAATTATTTGAATTTCATGCGCAACATCTTTTTTATTTTATATAATAAAACAAAACCTTTAATGGGTACTTTGAAAAAGAATATTTCCTTATTAAGTAATATTTTAATTATTATTTTCTAATTTAAAATTTTAAAAATTTGTTTTGTTGATATACTACATAAGTAGAAGATAAGTAAAAAAAATATAGATAAGATACAACTAACAACAGGATTAAGTTTTTTAAATGATTATCTTTAATAATAAACAAATATAATTAAAATCAAATCAAGCAAAACAAAAATTAAATTATTTGTTTTTTAAGAAATAAAAATGTATCATTAAAAAAAAATTAGAAAAAAACTCGCGCGTGCGCGGGCATTATAACTAGTTGATGAATAAGGAAAACTTATCCCGAGTATTGATGTTGATGAATAAGGAAAACTTATCCCGAGTATTGATGTAAAATAACACTAGTGAACCCAAAATCAGATGAAAACTAAAACGTTGAAACGAATGTTTAGTTAAAACATTGTTTTTAACATGTTAAATATTTGTTCATCAAATGCGTTGATTAAAAAGTTCAAAAAATTGGTCATCATTTCAAGACTTGATAAACTAGTGATGATATAAGTCATATAACTTCATTCATAGAATTGTTTAGATGGTTTGACTCAAACTCTTTGAAAGCCTAAAACAAAGTCTTACAATGGGGCTTTCTTTTTTTACACATGTTTGCTCCGTATATGGGACTTATAAGCATTAAGGTATATACCCTTCAATAGCCTCTACTTAGAAGCGTTAAGGGTGCACACTCCTCCATGTGAAATATTCATCTTCATTGGAGCTTTTTTTAGTAGTCGTGACCAACAGCCATCAGCTGTCGGCTCGTTGGTAAGGTGAGAGCTTCAAGCTTGATTTCTGCTGGCGCGCCCCCCACACAATCTCTCATCTCCTCTTTGTCTCAAACCGCTTCCCACCCCAACACTTGTTGGAACAAAGTTATGCCACTCAAAATTAACATCAACACATGGCGTGTCATTATTGGAAGGTTGGCTACGTACTTGGATCAACCTCGACCGAAGGGGTGTAGATTTAAACTCCGTTAGATGTCCCATATGTGACGATGACATTGAAACAGAAGAGCATGTCTTTGTACGTTGTAAGATAGTGAGAGACACCTAAAGAGATGTTTTAAAATGGTGGCACATCCCGAACACCTCTCTTCAAAATCTTTAAGATGTGATTTACATGGCGGACAACTCTCCTCTTCAATCAAAATATTCAAGATTCTTTGATGTTGTAGTCCAAACAACAATTTGGTCCTTATGACGGTTTAGAAATAATATTATTTTCTCTCCAAAGCGGTCATCAAGAGTTCTCCTTTTCAACGATATCAAGACCTTGTCTTATCTTTGGATTACAAGTAGAAGTAGGAACTCATCTTTTAATTGGATTGAGCGGTTCAACGATCCTTGTAGTGCTATATCCCACCCTTGTAACTCCATCTAGCTCCTTGCTAGTTCTTTTTTCTTAATTCCAATTGCCGTTAAAAAAAGATCTCCGGTAACAATTATGTTACTACTCCGTTCTGTAATTGTTATATACTATAGTAAATAAATAAATGCCACTACTACGTAGTCTTTAATATAATGTAGAATTGTATAAGAAATAGGGTTTTGTCAGTACAATAGACACCTACTTTTTCAAATGTCCCGATATGGTATGTAAACTATTTTTCGTGCCAATATGGTACGTGTACTTTCGTTTTCATGCTAATATGGTACGTGAGTAACTTTTTGACCTGCAAAACATGTTAAAAAGTGATTTTTGAGCAAAAATGGCCCCTTGTGATTTGTTTCTTTTGCAAAATAGGTCCTTGCAATTTTTTCAAAATAAGTCTTTGTGCGTTTTTAGGGTGCGTTTAGTTGGTGAAATTTTTTCCTTTTTAAAAAATGAAGATATTTTTCTTTTGAACGTTTTCATCCGTTTTTATAAGTTTTCATTCGTTTTCATCAATTTTTATACGTTTTCATCCGTTTTCATTCGTTTTCGTCCGTTTTTATCTGTTTTTATTCGTTTTCCTCAGTTTTTGTACGTTTTCATCCGTTATTATTCATTTTCATTCGTTTTCATCCGTTTTCATTCGTTTTCATCCGTTTTAAAACGTTTTTATCCATTTTCATCCATTTCATCCGTTTTTGTATGTTTTCATCCATTTTTATACGTTTCATTCGTTTTCATCTGTTTTTATACGTTTTCATCCATTTTCATAACGGATGAAAACGGATGAAAACGATAAAAACGGATGAAATCGGATGAAAACGGATAATAATGGATAAAAATGGATGAAAATGAATGAAAACGGACGAAAACCGATGAAAAGGAATAAAATGGATAAAAACGGATGAAAACAAATGTAAACGTAAAATGGATGAAAACGTACAAAAACGGATAAAAATGGACGAAAACGAATGAAAATGTACAAAACGGATAAAAACGGACGAAAACAAATGAAAACAGATGAAAACGTATAAGAACAGAAGAAAACAAATGGGACCTATTTTTCAAAAGAAACAAATCACATGGGACCATTTTGAAAAAAATCGCAAAGGACCTATTTTGCAAAAGAAACAAATCACAAGGGAACATTTTCGGAAAAAAAAAAAAATCAGAAATGACCTATTTTGCAAAAGAAACAAATCACAAAGGACCATTTTTGTACAAAAAACCATTAAAATAAAACTAGTAACCATTTTACCGGTAGCCAACTGGTGGCCGGTAAAAAAGTGTCCATATTAGCAAGAAAACGAAAGTACACGTACCATATTGGCACGAAAAACAGTACACGTACCATATCGGGACATTTGGGAAAGTAGGTGTCTATTTTATGGACAAAACCCGTAAAAATATGTGCCAAAAGGATAGTAAGTAAGAGCATGCATGTGTGATCAAAATTAAATATGATCAGTACATTATGAAGTTGTTTCTTAGACTGACATTCGCAGATGACCTATACAGGGCCGCTAGTCAGTATCGACAGATAAGACTGTTGTTAATACTTAGAGCACTGGGTGCAGCTCTCCACCAGCCTCGCCACGACTCGCCACTGCATCGGCCCCCCTCGCCATGTCTCGCCACTTGATGCCTCCTCGTCTGCACGACGAGGCTTATTTTCTGACAATGTCAGTTTTTTTCCCTTTTTTTTAAATATGTAAGTGTTTATATTTATGGTTTGTAAATATAATGTTTTGTAAACTTGTAAAGTTTTTTTTATAAAACTAGTGATATTTTATAAAACTTTTAACGTTTTTTAAAGTAGGAAATGAAAATACATTAAACATCTGTAAGATATTGGATATCATAACATAAGGTGATGGTTAAGCTTAATTCGAATTCTAGAGAGAGAAAGTGGAGGTTGGGTTATTCTAGTGAGAGAAAGTTCAATGTATTAGATTGAAAGCAAGTGAACATCCAACCCTTTCCCTTGTGTGGGAAAGGTTATTTATACTTACATGCAATGTTGCAAAAATCGTGAATCGGTACTGAGGCGGTCCGGGGCCGATTAGAGATTTTTTACCGATTAATCAGCCGATTTTCTTGACTCGGCCGATTAATCGGCCGATTTCCGTGGAATTCTCTCCAAGGTCCTGGGCCGATTACCGATTAATCGCCGATTAATCGGCCGATTCGGCCGATTTTTGCAACACTGCTTACATGAAAATGCCCCTACATGGGCTGTGGAATGAGTTGACAGTGGGTAAAGACCCGACCCAACTCCACAAATACTTACTATAACTAAACTACTTTTATTATAACGTAACTAATAATAATAAGTCTACGAGCTAACATAACGCTATTGGATACTCGGGGTGACCGAGTCTTTCATATGAATATTTATATTCCTAACAATCTCCCCCGAAGGGAGGTCACCCCGGAAATTTTTATTTGAATACAAGCATTCTATTGCATGAATTTCCTAGCTCGTAGTCTTTGATCCTTCATAAATGAGCAAACTTTGTTCTTTGAGTAGTGATCCCTTGATGAATGTTCTAATAGTATGTGTGATCGTTTGAGCATTCATCGTGATCATCAGCTTTGGTAGTCTGTGTGTCCTTTCCTTTGTTCTGTTGCATCCTTGTGAAAACATGATCATTGGACCGGCATGCTCACACCTTTTTTATTATGATATTCAAATTTTTTTTTTTTTTTTAATAAAACTAGTGATATTTTATAAAACTTTTAACGTTTTTTAAAGTAGGAAATGAAAATACATTAAACATCTGTAAGATATTGGATATCATAACACAAGGTGATGGTTAAGCTTAATTCGAATTCTAGAGAAAGAAAGTGGAGGTTGGGTTATTCTAGTGAGAGAAAGTTCAATGTATTGGATTGAAAGCAAGTGAACATCCAACCCTTTCCCTTGTGTGGGAAAGGTTATTTATACTTACATGCAATGTTGCAAAAATCGTGAATCAGTACTGAGGCGGTCCGGGGCCGATTAGCGATTTTTTACCGATTAATCGGCCGATTTTCTTGACTCGGCCGATTAATCGGCCGATTTCCGTGGAATTCTCTCCAAGGTCCTGGGCCGATTACCGATTAATCGGCCGATTCATCCGATTTTTGCAACACTGCTTACATGAAAATGCCCCTACATGGGCTGTGGAATGAGTTGACAGTGGGTAAAGACCCGACCCAACTCCACAAATACTTACTATAACTAAACTACTTTTATTATAACGTAACTAATACTAATAAGTCTACGAGCTAACATAACGCTATTGGATACTCGGGGTGACCGAGTCTTTCATATGAATATTTATATTCCTAACAATCTCCCCCTAAGGGAGGTCACCCCGGAAATTTTAATTTGAATACAAGCATTCTATTGCATGAATTTCCTAGCTCGTAGTCTTTGATCCTTCATAAATGAGCAAACTTTGTTCTTTGAGTAGTGATCCCTTGATGAATGTTCTAATAGTATGTGTGATCGTTTGAGCATTCATCGTGATCATCAGCTTTGGTAGTCTGTGTGTCCTTTCCTTTGTTCTGTTGCATCCTTGTGAAAACATGATCATTGGACCGGCATGCTCACACCTTTTGTATTATGATATTCAGCATCAGAGTTGCGGAAGCATTGTTGTAGGTCTCATAATATTCATGATTTCTAAAATTATGATGGTGAAGTGTGAGCATGGGGTGTTAGACCGGCGTCTTTTCAGCAATCAGCTGCAACCACCAGGGATTCCTGCATACGACAGTTAGCAATAAAATGTCTGGTACTTACAGGTTCGGACTTCGAGATTGTTAACAGCATAGTGTGAAAACTTTATCTAATCCTTACCAAGGCCGTTCCTGAATCGGATACCCCCGAAAGGGCTTACAAGATCTACCGAAGTACATCAACGATTAGGTGAGTCGCTGGAGATCACTCCACGACTGTAGACCATTTGATACCGCTGCGACCACTAAGCATAATCCACAAGGAACTACCAAAGTGACCTACTTTCAGGGCTGCTTGATGTTGACCCTGGCAGGAATTTCCATTTAATCACTGAGAATTACATTTGTAACTTCCTTCATAAATGTTCTGGTAGATTGCTAAGATCTGCGTAGGACTCATAAATTTACAACTGGTGTCCTTAATGTTGAGCAACCAGTGTAGAAGTAACACATGTTCCTATGAGATCTTTTGATGCATCTCGTGGCTCTAGACTCGATAAGTGCAATTATTTGGTCGTCAGAGACTGGAGCGGTGTCTCCTGTTTCAATATCAACATGGCTCGTAATGAGCGGTCGATAGATTATGCAGGGTTCCCCGTGAGAATTAAACAAGTCCTTTTGAGAGAACTTGAGTGGCTAGGAGGTTTAGTGCAGTGCGTCACTGGGTCCATGACGTCTTGTCTTCAATACCAGTGTTACCATAGTAACCACCAGTAGCATATGAATTGAACCCGGTTTCTACCCTAAGGTTGAATAATTGGAGGGTTATTTCTTTTCACCCTTTCTCATTACATTTCTTTTTAATTCTTCAACCCCTTCTTTCTCCTTTCTCATATTACTCCTTTTTTTCATAATCATACCAAAGGACTTTCTAATACTAACTATTCGGTATTGTCCTAGGGTAGATCCCTCTGGCTCTGGCGGATCATAGGATGGTTTTCCTAACCTTAGCCACCTTATAACTTCATGACTATCCTATGTTGTCATTAACCAAATATTTGAAAAATCTCTCAAAGTGTTTATGATTAAGAAACACGTTTTGCTAACACTTTGAGAGTTTTATACTTTTCAAATACTCCCCCTTAACATGTGCTCAGATGTTTTTAGTATAAATTTGCACATGTTGGGTAGAGTTCGCACTTTTTTGAATTGATCGACCGTTAGTGAACAAGACCCATTCGAGACACGTTTACATCACTAGTTGGACTAGCTTGAAATTATTACCCGTCCTGATCATGTTCACAGAAAGTCTCTCGAAATGGTACATTCTACTCGGACACAGTCCTTTCGCTTACTGACATTTAAGCTTCATCAATTCTTTGGTGATATCTGAGTCAAGCTCACGTGAGATGTCATATTGTATTTTAATCAATTTTATATTTCTCCCCCTAAAAAATAGCATATTTATGTTATTTTTGAAAATCTTTTGATTAAAATATGCCTTTTTGAGGTTTGCGGGCAGAGTTCCATAAGAACATGTTGATTTGTACAAAGAGTTTCAAATACTCCCCCTCAATAAATGCAATACATTGTGATTTTCAAAAGATGTAAGAGGGAGTACTTGGTCTTTTTAGTAGAGTTTAGAGAAAATCATAATTAAAGGGTTTTGAATTAAACCTACTCAAAAGTAAGAAGCTTTCGCTTCTTTTATCAAGAATAAGGAACTAAAGCGTACCTCAGACTGCTCCCCGTAACGACGACACACAAAGCAAATTGTTTATCACTACGTATTACAAAGAAGATATTCTCATGTGGTTCTCTGTAGAATTCTGTAATCGCCCTCTCGAACACGTCCACCAACATAACTTTCCAGACTACGGAAGATCCTTCTCAATTTTAGTCGTTTCCGAATAGCACGAAGGAACTCATTGTTCATTTCCAGATCCTTCTTTGTCCAAGACGCAGTTTACCATCCTGTTCTTGCATGCCGGATCTTGTACTCTTTGACTCTGTAATCCAGTGCTTCATCAATCTGCTGAAGTGTACCATCACTGAACTTGTGGATTTCATCAAGCCGCATGATTATCTGAGCCTCGTACTTATCTCTCAACAACAAAGCCTTTGGAGTCTGAAGAACAGTAAAGTCATCCTTTGGTTCCATGTCAGGTACTTCCCATCGAGGTCTTATAAGGTTGAATTGTGTCTGGTAACTCTCAATCCCAAGTTGGAAATCCTCGACCCGTTATTTGATGACTAAGCCCTGGGTCCATAAAATGACAGCAGTGGCTAGTGTTTTCTTTTCATGAGGAGGTAGGTGATGCAGCTTGCCTTGGAGATGCAGCAGGTAGAGGTCTTCAAAGTCACTAGGGCGTAGGTGTTTGAAGTCACCTTCTGCGATGATATGCTCTTTGAGGTCAGCACGGCGAAGGACGATCTTCTTCAAGTAGTCATAGCCATACATTGGGAAGATCTTAACATTGACTACGCTCATTATTTGCATACGAGATCGTACCCTCTCTCGGTCACTTTCAGCTGTAAGTCTGTCAATGTAGAACCGTTGCCTCTTGAACCACCAGTGAGAGATACCAAACGAAACGGAGATGTCATAATTGCATTCTTCCTCAATCTACATCTGATCAGGTACTAATTGCTCTAAGCCAACGTCAGGGTAGTATGCAGCTTTCATCTTTGTAATGGATAGTGCGTGTTTGCAATTTTTGCTACCAAGACGAAGATACTCTAGATCTCTGTTGAAGAAAAAGTCAGGTTGGATGGTGACATTACCAGGTGGACCACCCAGAGGGAGTGGTTTGCTGATGTTGTACCCGAGAATTCCCTCATCGACCTGATCTGTGAGAAGCTTGTGGCATTCTTCCATCTGGTACTGAAGATGAATCACATTAGGATGAAAGACTTCGACGATTTCATAAGCTGGACCTTCCAGATCTTTCTGTGTCAGTTTGGAGATTACTTGCTGCTTGTAGTACCAGTCAATGAAGGCATCCATGTCTCCGGTTTGAGCAAGTAGAGAATTTTCAAGAGGAGGTACATAACTGGATGCAATGGCATTTGCCCAGTCATTATCAGGAACCTGCTGATCAGAAGAGGGAATGGACCATTCTGGTTCAGGAGTGGGAGATCTGTCTTCATCAGGTATGGGTTTCCACCAAGTCTTCCTCATCTCTTCAGTCATAATAACCCCAGGAGTTGCAGAGCTGTCATCTCTTTAAAAGGACTTCCACCAGTATTCACCCATGTTAAGCTTGGGAATGTGAGTTGTAGCAGTATCTTCATCATCATCAAAAGAAGAATCTTGATCGTTCATGACTGAGTCTTCATTCATGGCAAGATCTTCAAGGATAAAAGAAACAGTTGGCTTGTATCTTGTGTCAATTGTCGTCCAAGCCGTGTATGCAGTATGCTCAGCTTTCTTTGAAGAGCTTGGACCGGTAGATTATTCTGACTAATCTTTCTTGGATAGTGATGAATGAGAGTGAGGTGGTGGTTGAGCATGGTGTGATCCAGCTGCCCCCGATGAGCCTGCAGCTCCAGATGATACTGATGGTGGTGGAGGAGGAGGAGGTTGAGGAGGTGACCCAGAAGGAGACTTAGGTTTGTCCTGTCTATTCCTTTTCTTCCTACGTTCCTCTGCCATATATTCCCTGTGTTGTTCAGTATTATCCCGAGCAATCGACATTTCCAGAGCCTCATATAGTTTCTTGTGAGCCTCATGTCCTTGAAACTGGTTGGTCTCAAACATTCACTGAAGCAGAATCTCTTTCATGTCTATTGTGGGCAGGTCATTGAAGCGTGCTCTTAGTGGTGCTTCCTTTGCCTGACCCACGGCTTCTGCTACTTGTTTATCGACAACAATCTGAACCTTTTCATCAATGTCAAAGTTTTCTAGTTTAGATAACCGAGAACCGTGACGTTTGACAACATTGGGAAGATCATGACTTTCTAGAGCAGCAAGACGCTTGAGAGCCTCAGCAAGTTGTGACTGTAAGCTTTTGATGGGAGGTGGAGGTTTTGGTGTTCTTGTTGTTGTGGTGGTGGTTGCAGGTTCGGTTGTTGCAGATGGTTGAGCTTCTGTTGATGGTATTGCTGTTGGAGTAGGAACTGTCATTGTGGGAACCGCAAAAGTATCTTGTTCAATAGTGACAGTTACCATGGATACGACCTTTTTCATTTCATGGGTCTCCTCAGTTTTAGGATCAGTTGGCTTCTCATTTATAAATAGGTCTCCATAGGTGAGGTCCGTTTCCAGTTGCTTGAAGGAAGAGAGAGTCCCGGTTGAGCTGTCGGGTTCCAATACAAGATTTTGATCATCGGTCTTAAGCTTCAGATTCTTCTGGACACCTGGGGTATAATGTTGCAACAAACTCATCCTACAATTGGTCAAGCGGTGGATCTGAGGTGACAGTTTCTTCATGAGCTTTCTTCTCATTGTGTTCTCGGTAAGAACCAGCAGAATCTTTAGCTTGTGCATCACCCATCTCTTCCTTATCCTCCTTGGTTTCCTCCGCATCTGATTCAGTGTCACTCGATTCACGATCAGGCTCGTGACTTGGTGACTGTTCTTTTGCGGCTTCAAAAGATGCAACATCGGTTTTGGAAGCTTCAGGGGACTGTTTCTTGAAAATGTACTGAGAGGTGGTTAACTTCGAGACTGGTGAGGAGATGTTCAATAGTGTTTCAGCGGTATGTTCTTTAGTGGCTATCTCTTTCCCTTTCCCTTCCACTTCTGGCAATGGTTGATTTTTTCCTGCTTCTGGTTCTCTGAGGGTAACCCTTCTGGTGATGTGTCCCATTGACTCTGCATATTCTCTCGCACTTGTTTCAATAGTCTTTTGCAAGTTCTCATCATCTTTATCTTGCAGAGCTGGAGAGACTGAAGGATTTTCTTCATCAACACTTTGGTCTATCAACTTTCTTCGTCTTTTAGATTCCCGTTTCTTACCCATATCACCCTTCTTGGGTTGCTTTCCAACACCAGATTCATCACCAACAGAGGATGCCTTCTTTCTCTTCTTGGGGAGTGACTCATATGTAGATTTGGTGGACTTAGATTTTGACTTACCATGCTTTGCTGGTTTTGAAGCAGGGGATTCAGCTTCACCAACTTGCTCGCCAGCAACACGTCTAAGATGAGCAGCCACTTTATCCATATACTCCTGATAATATGGAGCATTGAGGATGTCATTTGTGATGAGAGGCCCAGGTATGTCCATCCCAAAGATTTCATATTTGAATCCTTTGGCCGAGAATTTAAGGTTTCCCAAGATATGCTCATCAGAAGGCAAGTGGAGAGGAGATTCAGGCCTTGGATGAAACTTATGTATGCTTTGAAGATGATGAATAATTATCTTTGTAAATCTGATACTTGGATCACAAGTTTGTTTCTCTTTTTCTTGGTAGCTTTATGTAGAGAAAGATTCTTATTGTCTTCAGAGAATGAGTGAATGGACTGTGTGAATTCATCCCAAATCCTCTCAGCATAGTCGATGTTGCCCCCTTTAACAATTCCCCAAAGAATCTGTAGCACATGAGCTCTTGGTCTCTCATACCTATAGGTTTTTCTGGTAAGGCACATGTTGATGATGGTGATGATTACCCTCCAAGGTTAATACATGTCGTTAGTAACCACCTTAAAGAGTATTTCAATAGTTGTGGGATAGCCCAGGTCATTGACAAAGGTGATGAGATCTTCAGGAGGTGGTGGTGGATTAAATGGCTGGTTTGCGATGACCAGTGTGATTTGTAAGGCGTCTCTGATGGTGTCTTTAGACAGATTAAACCATTGCTCATTTAGCTGACAACTATAACATCCAGCTACTTTGTCGTAGTTCACTGTGTCCCAAAACTGCTGAACGTAGATAGCTGGAATGGCTGAGCTAGCTGTGAACGCTCTGAAGAATGCGGTGTTGTTAAGTACGTCTACTGCGATTTTGTAGATGGGGTGTGGTAATATCCATATCAATGTAGCAGTTACTCTTTCCAATAGCAACCCATCTGTCACGAGGAACTATCTGTTCATCTGAGCGAGTGAGGGGTGGAAGATCAAGTGCTTGTTCAACAGGAACATCGATATTAACTTCAGCCATTGTATCTGCACAATTACATTCACAAGGAAGAATACACACAAACAAAGTGTTAGGAAAGAGCATGTGCTCGATGTTAGATCATTATATAGACACATGAGACACTTATTAAAATTGAACAAGACCGAATCGCAATTCCAAAGCTTACCAGACAAGTCGCAGAGAACAAGTCTCAATGGAATATAATTTTCAAAGTAACCAAATCGCAGGCACTGCGATTTGACCAGTATAGAGTCAAATAATATTCAACTCGTAACATATGTCACTCAAATCGCTGTGATGGGTCCTGCGAATTGATTAATACTCATATTATACTCAAATCGCATACTCTTGGGGGTCCTACGATTTGATAACAAACTTATTACCTAGGCAAATCACAGTCACTATTATATGACCAGAAGCAATTCATAGTATAATCAAATCGAACCCCAGACATTCAACAAACAACTTGCAGTGAATAAAATAAACAATATATTCAAATCGCATACACTTCCGATTTGGACTGACAAAGGCAATATTTTATTCAATTCGCAGCATGGGATGGTCAAATCGCAGGCAGATTTAAAATAATCAAAACGCAGACATAAAAATAAATCAAATCACAGTCATAAAAAAATAAATCAAATCGCAGCCAATTAAATAATCAAATCGCAGCCATAAAAACTAAATCAAATCGTTGTCAAGAATACAAATAGTCAAATCGCAATCAAACATATCTTGACAAATGGCACCAGGGAAGCATCAATTAACACGCAAACACTAACGAATGGTCATAATCAAATATTGAAACTTAACAACACTACCCAACCACGAGAGTTAAACCATTCAATCAAAAACAATTTATCCACAAAACGCATCAACGAAACATAAGGCCAACATGCAATAGCGTACAGATGGTCAAATCATAGGCAAGAACATCAAGCCAACTCGCAGCCAAGAACACAATGCACACGAAGACCTCGTAAATCCTCAATTACTCAACAACACGAAACGAAGGAACGTATGCAACAAGATTCAGTCAATGATAACAATTCTTCTAAACAACCTACACACCAATATCAACATACACACCAGAAATTTGACAAAAACATGTCCACAAATGCACTCGAAAATCAAAGTGCACAACCAAAAAATGAGAGGGGATACAATTAGATAGTAACTGAGGCATCAAATCATGATATTAACTAAATCCCACTACTCAAGTAACACAAACAACCACTAACCTATGATCGGATGATGGAACGAATGGGAGATCTAGGACCTATGATAGATTAAGTTAGAATTTAACATAGATAATCACATACACTCATTAACTTAATGATTTTGGTGTAATACACATATTACCTAGACAACAATCTTCCACAGAATTGGTGTAATGGGGCAAATCGCAAGAGAGAAGCGTGTGGTGTTTGATGGATAATTGAGAGAGAGAAAGTTTAACTGGGATGGGAAATTTTGAGTAGGGCAAATCGCAGGGGATTTATATCTCTAGTGAAATAACTATGACGTAATGGCAGTATTAGTCCCTTAGGTTTCAAATTACTAACTTATTGCAAATCAACTAACAATTAAGTCACAAATGGTACTATAACTTACACAAGTTAGGTAGACAATTAGCAATATAGAAAGTACATTTTATAAACTAGCACAAGATAGACATATGGGACCTAAATGACATACAAACCACATTCCCAACACATTGCAGAATAAATCAATAACATGACAATACCCGAGAGTTGTCCTAACATGACAATACCCAAGAGTTGTCCTGAAATTTGAAATTAACTCTCCCCCTCAATCAAGGACCTGATTACAAATCAGAATGTTGTGGTCGTTGATTGAATATGAGAAATTTATGACAGATCCATGCCGGATGATATGAAAGTGGCATAAACTCATCATGAGAAACACAAGTTCTTTCTTGAAGAATCATAGACGAGAAAGAATATGTGATTGCAAAGAAGACTACTCTTCTTAATCAAGAAATGATGTACTAAAGTGTACATTAGATCGAGGGTGCATGAATGTAACGTAATCCATGCCCGGATGAACATCACCCGTTGTTAGGAACAACCGTTTTTTTGGCGACGAGTTTTCCTCATTACGAAAATCGGGTTGCTATCTGAAGTAATAGCAAGCCATTTTGAAAGAAATTTTGAGAGACGACATGTTTTAGAAAACATTATTTTAAAAGATAGAAAAACTCTCGCTCAAGCATATGTATGAATCCGTGCCATTATTGAATGACATTTCTAGAAACGTATATAATATTGATTATACGGTAGACATGTCGTAAGAAGAATATTTTTGAAGTTTTCTAATTTTCTGAGCATTATAAAATATTAAATAATCCTATATGGTATGAGGTATGTACAAAGGATACAGGAAGAATAAACACCGATATTCTTTATCGTAATGATCTCTGATGCCCGAGTCCTGATATGATGTAATCAGGAGTCATCATGCAAGTACATCACTGTTGAGTTTCCTGAACTCCTGATATAGGAGATTTTAGTCCTTTTGGTCGCCAAACTCTGAGTTTCTCTTTGAGGGAGATGGTTGATGTACCTGTACTTAAGTAAGGATTCCCTGCACTAACATGAAGAGTTTGCTTGCATTTATACGGGTTAGTGATAACAGTATCCCGACCTTTTGGAGTTTCACGGTTAATAGAAGTTCTTAATCCTTCAATATTCTGCCTATCAGGTTTCTGAGCATGATTCTTTGGTTCCGCGAGTTTGTTGTGGTTTCTAGTCTTAAGGGATGCATGGGACCTTAGCCTTAACCAGAGTATTTGCATCCTTCACATTAGGTTTATGAGATTGAGCCTTAGAGTGAGCATCAACTTTCTGATCCATTGGTCTAGATTGTGATGTGATTGGTTTTGAAAAAACTTTCTTCGCATCAACTTGGGTTGCACACCTTGGTTTAGAAAATTTTGGTCGTTTAGATCTAAACGCAGTCGGTAGCCTAACAACACTTTGTTTCCTAAGAGGTTGTGAAAGTGGTGTTCCCAAGGTTGATGGTTTTGCAAACTTAGTGTTCACACTATTTCTAGTTATTTTCCTTAACTCGTTCTTTAAGGCCGTAATTGTGAAACCTTTCTCCTGAAGTTGAGCTTTGAAATCATCATTTTTAGCAATCAAAGATGTTGTGCGTTTTGTTGCCCTAGTCCACTCTTCTTTGATATACTTATTCAGGTTTTTGCTATGCCTTTTCAAAGTCTCATTTTCATTATGTAATACAACCACTTTATGTTCCAAATTAGTAATTTTTTCTGTAATAACATTACTGTCATGCTTAGCCTTATGATTACTACACACATCATTCATCTCAGCATTACGTTTTCTCAGGGTGTTGATTGTTAAGTTTAGCTGAGCTTTTAAATCATTTATCATAAAGAATTCACGAAATTCAGGAAGTTCCGAATTTTTGCATGGTTGGTTAGTTTGAACACTTTCTTCCTTTTGTTGCATTCCAAGTTCAAGTGAAATACAATGTTTTTCAAGTTATGAAAATCTGTTTGAAAGTTCATTAAAAACCCATTTTTCAACCATATCATTTGATTTAAAAGACTCGGCTGTAAGCAAAGAACTTGACTCATCATTTTGTTCAGCATCCTGATCACTTTCTCCCCCTTTATGATTTATATTTGTTGAATTAGACATGTTAGGAATACGTTTTTCCTATTGAAGATTCGGTCACCCCAAGTATTTTTAAGCATCATGTAGCTCGTAGTATTTAATATATTAGTTAGAACGTAGTTTAATATTAGTTAGTATTCGTGGTGTCGGGTCGGGTCTTTTACCCTCTGTCAGCCCGCTCCACAGCCTAGTAGAGGCATTCATCCACCTTGTAAGTATAAATACCCTCTCACCACCAAGGGAGAGGGTTGGACCTTTCATTTAGTTAATCTCTAGTTCTTGTGTTTCTCTCTCGAAAAGGCTCCCAATCTCTACTTTCTCTCTCTAACTTCTTACTTCTTTTCTTACTTAAATTCGAACCATAAAACACAAAGACCACAAGAGTTATGATTTAGTGTATCCTACAATTGGTATCAAGATCCATGGTTTCATCTTAGGGCTTTGGATTCACGGATTTTGGTTGGTTTTTGTGGTTGTTCTTGGTTAGAATAGTTTTTCTTGAATAACACCTTGGTTTGATCTTTGTAGTGTAATATGATGTGTTATGGGTGTACTTTCGTGCGTAGTAGTGTTATAGTTACATAGTTCTTGAGTTGGAATAGTCATATCCTTCATTGGTGTGGTGGTGTGAAGATTTTTAGGTGTTTTTCATCTTAGCAATTAAGTCTTCTGTTGGGTGTTCCTGGTAGCGATTAAGTACGACTGGATAGCGATTAAGTGTTAGAGATTAAGTGGGATTACTATATTTGGACAACCAGACAAATCGCTAGATAGCGACTGGTTTGGAATCTTCTGAATAACGATTAGTACTGTCTGTCTTCTTGTGGTTAGAGATTAACTAAACACCAGCGATTAGCTTTCTAGCGATTAGCTGTGTTTAGCGATTAGATCTGTTCAGCGATTATATCTCACCAGCGATTAAGTCCAGATTAGCGTCTAACTAAATTCAGCGATTAGCTTTTTAGCGATTGGCTGCATTTAGCGATTACCTCTTCCTGCGATTAACTTTGGTTCAGCGATTACTTTGGGTCAGCGATTAACTTTGGGTTAGCGATTAACTTTGGGCCTGCGATTATCTTTGGATAGCGATTAGTTTCCTCTTCAGCGATTAACTTTTGGACTTGTGGTGGTTTTAGCGATTTGCTAAGTTTGAGATTACTTTGATTTGTTGACTACTTGTGTTCCAGGAATCGTTGTAACTTAAGTCGTTTCGATTAATTTGAGTGTGATTTGACGTTGTGAGTTAATTCTTACGGCTTGACTTATCACAATCGAATATATTGTTACTTGACTTGTCTCGACTTGATTCTCAGCACAAATTGTGACTTATTTAAGCTCTCATTCTAAGTCTATTTCGCCTACTACGTCTTTCGGTTTTCTCTGGTGACTTTAGTAAAATCCCGGGAAAGAATAGATTTCTCGGTTTAAGTCTCGAGTTGTAAAATCCCGTTTAAGACTACACCATGACAACTACGGCTTCAATTGATGACATCCAAGCTGCTGGGTCCGATACTCGACCTCCTATGCTCGACAGAACAGACTATGAGTCATGGTCCCAAAGAATACGTTTGTATTGTCAAGGCAAGGAAAATGGGGAGAACATTCTGAGATCGATTGACGAAGGACCATTTCAAATGGGTACTACCAGAGATGTTATCTCAACTAGTGAAGATGGAACAGTCACCTTTGGAATAGACAGACCTCGTACTTACAATGACCTTAACGAAGCTGAAAAGAAACGCTATGATGCTGATATCCGAGCTTCCAACATTGTGATAAAGGTTTACCCAAGGACATCTACAAACTCATTAACTTCAACACTGAGGCCAAAGCCATTTGGGACAATGTCAAAATGCTGCTTGCTGGTTCGGAACTTACTAAAGAAGATTGTGAGTCTCAGTTGTATGATGAATTCGAGCACTTCAAGATGAATCCCGGTGAAAACATCACTGACTACTATGTCAGATTCCACAAGCTTGTGAATGACATGAGAATGATCAGAATGACAATGCCCAACATCCAACTCAACTCAAAGTTTGTTAACAACATGTCACCAGAATGGGATCGGTTTGTCACAGCTGTGAAGCTAAACAAAGGACTCAGAAACACCAACTATGAACAACTCTATGCTTACCTGCAACAACATGAGAAGCATGCTATGTATGATCGTCAGCTGAGAGAAAAGTTCAATCCCTCAAATGACCCTCTCGCTCTCGCTCTCGTCTCTAGTGTTCAGGGACTCAACCAATCCTCAATTGATTCAATCAGTCACCCTACTGCACAAGCAAGACATAATCAATCTGTCCCTGGCCAATCATCAAATGTCAAGAATAATCAACAAGACTCTGGGAACTCTCACATTGACAAAAGGATTGATAATCTCTCCAACCAAGTCTCACTGTTAGTTCAACATTTCAGGAGTGCACTTCCACAAACCAACAACCAACTCAAAACTTCATCTAACCCACGTAATCTTGCTGTCGTGGAAGATGGGCGTGATGTGGTTCAAGGAAGGCAAAATGTCCGGGGAAATGCTCAGAATAGGATGGGGAATGCCAATCAAGGGCAGGGAAGACAACCCAAGTGCTACAACTGTGGTGGGTTAGGTCATATTGCAAGGAACTGCACTCAACCAAAACGTCCTCAGAACTCTGACTACTTCAAGGATAAGATGTTACTGATGCAAGCACAAGAGAATAGAGTTTTATTGGATGAGGAGCAACTGCTGTTTCTTGCGGGTGATGAAGGGAATTCATTTGATGCCGATGTGGATGATCAACCAGTTCAGGATCTAGCTCTCAACGACCCAAACGTCTTCCAGGCAGAAGATTGTGATGCTTTTGATTCTGATGTTCATGATGAGCCCACTGTACCGACCATCTTCATGGCCAATCTATCATCTGTTGTCACATCACCGCAACAATCTGGTTCCTCTAATTCATCCATCATATCTGAGGTACTAAAATTATATGACACATACGAGACATGTGATGTACCTAAGATTCTCAATGAAGTACATCAAACTAATGTTGTCATGCCAGATGATGTTAATTTGGAAAAAAGCAATGTTTCCTCAAGTCAACAACATGTGGATCACAACAAAGAATCTGATGTACCTAATCGAGCATCTTCTGTTGTATGTGATGATAATGTGATGCATGTACAAAGAATTCATAACAAAGTACAACAAACAAACGTTGTGGAATCAAATATTGCTGATATGGGAAATAGCAATGTTATCCCATATGAACAATATGTAAGACACAACGTCTAGTCTGTTGTACCAAGTGATGAATCCTCTGTTGATATTAATGTGTGTGAATTGGATGATTACAATGTTGTTGTACCTGATGATACCTTAACCACTAGGATTAATATTCTTAAATATCAGGTGAATATGTATCAACAACGTGCAAGATTTGAGTTAACCGAACATGAGCAAAAAATGAATTGGCAAATGTGTACATATATTACCGAAAGAAATTTAAAGGAAGAAGAGTTAAGAATGGAGATAAATCATTACAAAATCAAGTTAATCAAACTGTTAAACAAAAACAGGAGATTCAGGATAGTGTAACCACACTAAAAATCGATTTTCAAAATAAAGAAACTAAACTCTTAAATGATTTTTCCAATCTGAAAGCTTTAAAAAACAAGCTGGAAAATAAGTTGTACACACAAGGCCAAACCATTCAAACTGCTCAAATGATGCATAAGCACATTAAGTTACGTGATGAACATAGCAAGAAGGATGTAGGAGTGCCCAAAACTAATTTCCTTAGGAGCGTTAGGGCCTCTCAACCTGCATTATATGATGCTAATGTGTTACTTAAGCCTAATCATGCCCCTCTGATGTGCCTAATACTGAGGAGATTAATGAGACAAAATCAGTCAATAGAGAAAGATTAGAGAATAAAATGAAGGATCCCAAGTGCATTAAGAAACGTGTCAACATCAAACCACATGATTACTATGAACAAAATCGATTGACCGTTTTTGTGCCCCAAACTAGGTTAACACCAGAACAGATTTTTTGGCCTCTAGATGTTGAGAAAATGAATGCCGAAAAACTTAAGGCCACAACTCCCCTTAAGGTTGCTACCCCAACGGTGTATCCTCCCAATACACCGGTGCACCTAGTTAAGTTAGCTCTTCCCACACAATGTAAAACTCTTATTAGCATCTACGTTCTTTATCAAATGTTTGCTGATTTTGACAAAACATGTAAAAAGAGAATTACACCAACGGGAATTACTGAGGGTGAAAGGGGTTTTGAGCTAACGAAAGAGTGTTACCTGACAGAAGTCATTCTGTTTTTTAAACAAATCAAAGGACATTTTGAAGGGATGCAAATGTCTCTTGAATCTGAGATAAAAGAAATGAAAGACGTGTTTAAAAATCTGGAACTTGAGGGAAAACAAACTGCTATAGACCTTCAACATAGTGAAATTGCGAGGAAGAATACTCTCATCATGAATGATACTTTGATTGCTAAATGCATTGCTCAAGATGTGTTTTATACTGCTACTGATTCCTCATTAACTGCTTGCCAATTTCATGAAATTTCTGTTGCATTAAACGTTTTTCAGAATCGTGTTGTTGAGCTTGAGGGGGAGAATTTAAGATTGCAAGAAAAAATTCAAAACGATGATCATAATAACATGGTCAGGAATTTTTCGAAATTAGAAGTTAATAATCTCAATATGCAATTAAAAATTCAAGCTCACACCAACACAATTCAAAAGTTGAGGCTCAAATTGCCCAACTGAAATCTAATAAGAGTGATGTGATTGAATCCCGGAAACCTCCGTCTTTAGATTCTCAGAATTTTCAACTTTAGAACATCATCAACCATCTCAAATATGAAAATGATTGTTTTCAAGCTGAAAACTCAAAGGTTAAACAACATTACAAAGAGTTACATGATTCGATTAAGATTACACATGATAAAACCAATGAAAAAATAACGTCTTTGTTAAAAGAAATTGAGAATCTGAAGATTCAGGTGAAAGGGAAAACGCCTGTCGCTGCATGTGATAGCATTATCTCCAAGGTCTGTAAATCTAAAAGTTATGCATGTGATGCGGTAAATATTCCACTTCCCCTTAGGAATAATGCGCTTGTCCATAGTGAATACCTTAAGTATCTTAAGGATTTCCTTGACATGCTTTGTGAGACCATTGAAGAGATTAGAATGGTGAGACCTGCTGATGATACCATCCTTGACGTTTACTACATCACCAATAGATCATATGAACTCTTAGATTATGCCATTGGTACATGTCCCAAAGCTGTTAGCATGCGTGATAAGCTTAATGAACTGACCTCTAAGGATAAGAACAAGCATGTTGCCTTTAATGTGCCTTTGACATCATCTGAACTTAACACACCGCTTACCCGAAATCAAATAGCAGTACAACGATCTAATGTTCCCGTCATTAATTCTACAGGAGTAAACATTACTAAAGCTAGCGGGTCAAAGCCTAGTTGCAATACAAGGAATGATAGGACTTCGCCTGCTAAGAGTGCTCAAGGGAAGAAAGTAGAAGACCACCTTAGAAACAATAAAATTGATCTGAAAGATATGAATCGTGTTGATTCTAGTATTAGCTCTAGGCGTACTGTAATTAATTCGAATTCTGATGCTACTTGTAAGATCGGTAATGACTGTTTAATTTCTGGCAATCATGATGAGTGTGTTAAGACATTTTTGAATGCTTCTAAATTACTCTCGGTTAATAATGCTTTGAATCATAAACTAGAAAAACGTGTTTGGAAAGAAACAGGAAGGAAGTTCTCTACTGTTGGTTATCATTGCAGACCCACTGGAAGAAAGTTCACTTTAGGAATTCAATGCTCCTTAACTAAAATGCCCAATTGTAGGCTTTCGAATGTTAGGGTATGGAAGGCAACTGGCAGGACTTTTCCTTTAGTGACACAATGCGATAACCATAGGTCTAGTGCATCCACAAATAAAGATATGTCTAATAATTCCACTGAACTATCCACTTCTGTATTAAGTAAATATGCTTGTGCTAACCAATTGGATCCCACTTGTGTTTGGGGGTCCACGTTTTTCAGTTATCCATATCTGTCTGGTTTCAAATGCAGGTCGTACAAATCGTCCTTTGGTATTTGGACTCAGGCTGCTCAAAACATATGACTGGGGATCGCTCACGGCTCATAAATTTCATGAAAAAGTTTATCAGGACTGTTAGATACGGGAATGATCATTTTGGTGCTATAATGGGTTATGGCGATTATGTGTTTGGTGACAGCGTGATTTCTAGAGTATACTATGTAGAAGGGCTTGGGCACAATCTATTCTCCGTTGGTCAATTTTGTGACTCCGATCTTGAAGTAGCCTTCAGAAAATACACTTGCTTTGTTAGAAACTTGAATGATGTGGATCTTCTGAAAGGTAGTCGTGGCACAAACCTCTACACTATATCCATTGAAGACATGATGCGGTCATCACCTATTTGCTTACTATCCAAGGCATCCAAGAATAAGTCATGGCTATGGCATCGTCGTTTGAATCACTTGAACTTCGGTACCATCAATGAGCTCACTCGTAAAGATCTTGTTCGAGGCATGCCCCGGCTGAAATATGAAAAGGATCATCTTTGTTCTGCTTGTCAGCTAGGTAAAAGCAAGAAACAAACACACAAACCCAAATCAATCAACACCATTATGGAAGTTCTTCATACCCTTCACATGGATCTATGTGGACCAATGAGAGTACAAACCATCTTTGGAAACAGATATGTGTTAGTGATCGTTGATGACTACTCTCGGTTTACATGGGTAAAGTTCCTCAGATCCAAGGATGAGACACCAGAGATCATCATTAAACTCATCAAGCAGTTGCAAGTTGGAATCAATAAAACTGTCAGATTCGTCCGCATAGACAATGAAACTGAGTTTGTTAACCAGCAACTTACTTTATTTTATGAAAACCTTGGAATTAGTCATCAAAGGAGTATACCTCGAACACCTCAGCAGAATGGAGTCGTTGAAAGACGAAACCGTACCCTTGTAGAGGTTGCTCGAACTATGTTGATATTCTCTAAAGCTCCTATGTTTCTCTGGGGTGAGGCAATTGCGACTGCTTGCTACACCAAAAACCGATCACTGATACATCCTCTTCACGGCATAACCCCCTATGAGATAGTGCACAACAGAAAACCTGATCTATCATTTCTTCGAGTGTTTGGTGCATTATGCTACCCAACTAACGATAGTGAAGATTTGGGAAAGCTGAAGGCAAAAGCTGAAATTTTTGTTGGTTACGCACCAAATAAGAAGGGTTATCGAATCTACAACAAAAGAACCCGAAAAATCATGGAAACCATTCATGTCACGTTTGATGAGCTGTCTGAGCATACGGCTCCTGAACACTCCAGTTATGGACCCGCATCTAATCTTTTGACTCCTGGACCAATTAGTTCAGGACTTGTACAGTCTTCCACTACTGCTGCTCCTTATGTGCCACCCACTAGTGAGGACTTGAAGAAGTTATTCGATCCAATGTATGATGAGTATTTTGAACCTCAACAGATAGTCGAGCCAGAACCACAAGTCATTGGTCCTGATACTGCTGCTAATGACGCACCTCAACATACAAATGGGCCTTCCGCCTCCATCTCCCTTAGTCAAAATGCTCCGTCATCCAGTCATACTCAACCCACGCTCAATGATCAATTTACTTCAGTTCCTCAAGGAGCTGCATCTGATAATTCTTTTGAAGTGAATCCCTTTGCTCAACCACCTGATGAACCATTTGTCAACATACTTATTCAGTTCCTCGAGGAGCTACATCTGATAATTCTTTTGAAGTGAATCCCTTTGCTCAACCACCTGATGAACCATTTGTCAACATATTTGCTCCTGAACCATCCAATGTGGCAACCTCCTCGGAAGACTCAAACACGGCTACCTCAGTCCTCAATCCTCAACTTCATGAGCATATCAGAAAATGGACAAACGATCACCGAATTGACAACATCATTGGAAATCCATCTCGGCCTATATCCACACGTAGAAAACTTGCCACAGATGCCTTGTGGTGCTTCTTCAACTCCATACTGTCGAAAGCTGAGCCGAAGGACTTCAAAGAAGCTTTGACTAAAGCATCCTGGTTCACTGCAATGCAAGATGAAATTCATGAATTTGACCGACTTGATGTATGGGAATTAGTGCCTCCTCCAGACTGTGCTATGATTATTGCTCTCAAGTGGATCTTCAAAGTGAAGCTTGATGAATATGGTGAAGTTCTGAAAAACAAGGCTCGGCTAGTGGCCAAAGGGAAAACGTAAGGGCGCGCTAGCACTCCTGCAAGAAAACGGCCTAGCTAACGATACAAACAAGAAGAGGGTATAGAATTTGAAGAATCATTTGCATCCGTGGCCAGAATTGAGGCCATTAGGATTTTTCTTGCAAATGCAGCTAGTCAGAATATGATTGTTTACCAAATGGATGTAAATACTGCATTTCTTAATGGTCACTTAAAGGAAGTGGTATATGTGAGTCAACCTGAAGGGTTTGTGGACCCTGAACGCCCTAATTATGTCTATCGCTTGAAGAAGGCACTATAGGGACTTAAACAGGCACCCAGAGCATGGTATGACACTCTATCCAAGTTCCTTCTAGCCAACAAATTCACAAAGGGTGTTGTTGATCCTACACTATTCACCAGAAAGTCGGGCAAGCATCTACTCCATGTTCAGATCTATGTAGATGACATTATCTTTGCTTCTTCTGATCCTATGGAATGTGATCATTTTTCAAAAGAAATGAGTACTGAGTTTCAAATGTCCATGATGGGGCAAATGTCATTTTTCTTGGGGTTGCAAATCTCTCAAAATCCCAACGGGATCTTCATCAATCAATCCAAGTATGCTGCTGAAATCTTGAAGAAATTTGGATTTGAATCATGTGACTCAGTCGACACCCCGTTGGTAGAGAGATCAAAACTGGATGAGGACGTTGTGGGGACTCCAGTTGATCAAACTAAGTACCGGAGCATGATTGGATCCTTAATTTACCTCACTGCCAGTAGGCCAGATCTTCTATTTGCCGTTTGCATGTGTGCTCGTTATCAATCCAGACCTACCAAAAAGCACTTAGAAGCAGTCAAAAGAGTCTTCAGGTATCTTCAAGGGACCATTCACATGGGTCTCTGGTATCCTAAAGACACTGCTATGGCTCTCACTGCCTACTCTGATGCTGATCATGCTGGGTGTCAAGATACACGTCGAAGTACTTCAGGTGGTGCTTAATTTCTAGGAGATAAACTTGTTAACTGGTCATCAAAGAGACAAATGAGTACGTCGATCTCCTCTACTCAGGCTGAATACATTGCCATGTCATCTTGTTGTGCTCAAATCCTATGGATGAGATCACAATTGTTTGACTATGGTTTTGATTACAACAAAATTCCGATGTACTATGACAACAAAAGTGCAATTGCTCTTTGCTGCAACAACGTCCAGCACTCCAGATCAAAGCACATTGACATTCGACATCACTTTATCAGGGAACAAGTGGAAAAGGGGATTGTGGAATTGTACTTTGTGAGGACAGAATTTCAGCTGGCTGACATCTTCACCAAGGCACTACCCAGAGAACGATTTCAATTCATTCTCCCGCGTCTTGGAATGAAGAGTATTACTCCTGAGTCACTCAAAAGTCTTCAGGAAGAAAGTGACGAGTGATGGATTCGCTTCACATATCCTTGTACATATTCTTAAAAACAAAAAGAAAATACAAAATATAAAACCTAGAAAGACCATAAAAATCTGATAAACACAAAAATACCAAAAATAGTTTCACCCTAGGCATGTCTTCTGCTTATCGATAACATTTAAGATTCTAGAAATGCCATTCAATAATGACACAGGTCTTTAAATGAAGTTCGAACAGAAGTTCAAAATGTTTTCAAAACATGCCTAAATGGCTTGCAGTTATTTCAGACTGTAACCCGTTCGTAAAATTATGGCTTGCTATTACTTCAGATAGCAACCCGCTTTTCAAAATGAGGAAAACACGTCGCCAAAAGGACGGTTGTTCCTAACAATGGGTGAACCTCACCCGGGCATGGATTACGTTACATCCGTGCACCATCGAAATGATGTACGCTTCAGTGCATCATTTCTTGAAAAAGAAGAGAAGTCTTCTTTCATCCCAAAAATCTCTCTCTTTTATGATTCTTCAAGAGAGTTTTTGTGGTTTACAAGGTGGCTATTGGACTTAAATTTTCACAAATACCTTGCCGCTCAACTTAATGACTACAGCTCTTTAAATAGAAAACGGGTCATTAATTGAGGGGGAGCGTATTTGCTCAAAATTTCTGCACCTTTCTAAACTTTGTGCAGCAGCAGCAGTGAAAAAGTGTCTCAAAATCAGTACATGTTAAAATCTGACCACATTTCCTCCCATAATTTCTAAACTCATTTAAATCAATTGGGATCACAAAATCTCAAATGATTTGAAAATTTTTGACCGGGGGAGAGAATGTGATTTAAATATGAAATCTGATTTAAAATGTGATGTTTTCGGACTATAATGAACGCTCTCCCGTATGTGCTAAAAAAATTAAGGTTTTTAAATTTTAAACTTGAACCAATGCACATATTGAGGGGGAGCAAAATGGTCTGAAAACTTTTGGCATCTCATTTGAGCATGGCTCAGAATTGACTCATGAATTGACGAAACACAAACGATTGAATTCGAAAGGATTTATCCAAGCAGAAAGTACTGTTTCGAGAAGCTCTTATTAGATGTGTACTTTGACGGGTCTAACTTCCTTTTTAAGGAATGTTAACAACTTCAAGTTAGTTATTAGGCTAGTTATCACCTAAAAGCTGATAATGGATCCCTTTAACTAAGCAACGTAAACGTGTCCCTAGGCTATACGTCTATTAAGAGTGAATCAATTCAAAAGTGCAACTCGCCTCGACATGTGCAAATTTCTATCTAAAACCTATGAGCACATGTTAAGGGGGAGCATTTGAAAATCATAAAACTCTCAAAGTGTCAGAAAAATTGTGTTTCTTAATCATAAACACTTTGAGAGAATTTTCAATGATCTGTTTAAATGGCGATTGTGGAAAGATACCAAAAGACCGACCAATTTACTTTAATGCATGGTGTTATAAGGATGGTAAGGTTAGGTATGAGTTCCCATGATCCACCAGAACCGGAGAGATCTTCCCAGGGACAATCCAATAGATAGAATAGAAGTCCTTAGGAATGATTAAAAAAGGAGAAAAGTGAGAAAGGGAAGAGTGCCGACTTAGATAGAGCTAGAACTGGAACAAACCCAACAAGGTTCTAGTGATGAAATCTTGGTAAGCACTGAAGGGGTTGAAGAATTAAAAAGAAACGAAATGAGAAAGGGTGAAAAGAAATAGCCCACCATCTATTCAACCTTAGGGCAGAAACCGGGTTCAACTCATCTGCTATTGGTTGTTACTAAGGTAACACCAATATTGAAGACAAGACGTCATGGACCCAGTGACACACTGCACTAAACCTTCTAGCCACTCAAGTTCTCTTAAAAGAGCTTGTTTCATTCTCACGGGGAACCCTATGCAATGTATCGACCGCTCATTGCGAGCTATGTTGATACCTAAGCAGGAGACGCCTCCCCAGTCTCCAGGAGCGGATCAAAATGCACTATTGAGTCTAGAGCCATAGAGATCATCCATAAATCTCACTAGGACACACTCCTAATATGCTTATTGTTTCACACAATGTGGAAAGTAAGACAAAATATTTAGAGTCCTACGCATTATCCTTGTGGTATTGCCAGAACATCCGAGTGATATGAAAATATTCACGATGAAGATGGAAATCCTTCTAGAGCGAGCATCACACAAGCTCTTGGTAGGTGACATGTGAGATCCTGCAAGGATCAAGCTTGTGAAAACTGGAAAGCAACGATGGTGCGATTCACAAATGAATCAAACTTGTTCCAGGGAATGAATTGACGAATACTTTTTGAAAAACCTTCAATGTGCTCAACATTGATTTTCTAGCACATCGACTGTGCACAAATTTTCAAACAAAAGTATTTATGATTGAAATATGATCCTGCTCACAAAACGGTCGTCGTGTTACAAAAAATTCTTTATAGGGTAATACGCGACTACTTTTTCTCGTAAAACGATTTCTCATCAATCAGTGAAGCTCAATTCACTGACACTCATTCCGTGTTGTCTACTTTAAAACGCTCCAGTTTGAGAACGGCTAGAACAGCCGCGAAACCCTGTCAAGGAGGTTCTTCGGAATTCTACCTGATCACAGGCAGTAAAAATACTGATCAACGGGGAACCATGGTTCTTGCAACCCTATTCGACGAGAGTGAACAAAGACACTTTCGTTTTATTGCTAACTATTTTATGCAGGAACAAATGGCGGTTGCAGTTGATGTTCGATGAGGCATCGTGGATACAGCAGATCAAAAGATGTCAATTCATAGCCGCAGGCTCACAATGCCAACCCATTCTCTATAAAGATCACGAATGATAAGAGACTCACAACAATACTTCCGCAACTCTGATACAAAGTCTCTTAAAATAGAAGAATGTGAGCATGCCGGCCCAAAAGTCACAACCTCACATGACGGTAATACAACAAAGGATGATTTGGAGATTTACGGTGCCTGATGATCTCAAAAGAAAGCTCAAAGATCACACAAGTCAAAGGTACTCATGCTCAAAGATGGTCACTACATCACATNTCAACATTGATTTTCTAGCACATCGACTGCGCACAAATTTTCAAACAAAAGTATTTATGATTGAAATATGATCCTGCTCACAAAACGGTCGTCGTGTTACCAAAAATTCTTTATAGGGTAATACGCGACTGCTTTTTCTCGTAAAACGATTTCTCATCAATCAGTGAAGCTCAATTCACTGACACTCATTCCGTGTTGTCTACTTTAAAACGCTCCAGTTTGAGAACGGCTAGCACAGCCGCGAAACCCTGTCAAGGAGATTCTTCGGAATTCTACCTGATCACAGGCAGTAAAAATACTGATCAACGGGGAACCATGGTTCTTGCAACCCTATTCGATGAGAGTGAACAAAGACACTTTCGTTTTATTGCTAACTATTTTATGCAGGAACAAATGGTGGTTGCAGTTGATGTTCGATGAGGCATCGTGGATACAGCAGATCAAAAGATGTCAATTCATAGCCGCAGGCTCACAATGCCAACCCATTCTCTATAAAGATCACGAATGATAAGAGACTCACAACAATACTTCCGCAACTCTGATACAAAGTCTCTTAAAATAGAAGAATGTGAGCATGCCGGCCCAAAAGTTACAACCTCACATGACGGTAATACAACAAAGGATGATTTGGAGATTTACGGTGCCTGATGATCTCAAAAGAAAGCTCAAAGATCAGACAAGTCAAAAGAACTTATGCTCAAAGATGGTCACTACATCACGTGGAGACATTTCTACTCAAAGATGACTTGAAGATACTCATTCGGATGATGAACTCGAAGTCATGTCAATGATCATCCTACACATTAAACAAGTCATCAAGAGTCCGCTGCTGAAAGCACAAAGTTCTTGACAATGAAGAATCAACAACTGCGAGCTACAAAGATATCGACAAAGATTTAGATGCTGGAACTCAATGTTTAATTTCCAGGGTTACCTCCCTTAGGGGGAGATTGTTAGGAATACGTTTTTCCTATTGAAGATTCGGTCACCCCAAGTATTGTTAAGCATCATGTAGCTCGTAGTATTTAATATATTAGTTAGAACATAGTTTAATATTAGTTAGTATTCGTGGTGTCGGGTCGGGTCTTTTACCCTCTGTCAGCCCGCTCCACAGCCTAGTAGAGGCATTCATCCACCTTGTAACTATAAATACCCTCTCACCACCAAGGGAGAGGGTTGGACCTTTCATTTAGTTAATCTCTAGTTCTTGTGTTTCTCTCTCTAAAAGGCTCCCAATCTCTACTTTCTCTCTCTAACTTCTTACTTCTTTTCTTACTTAAATTCGAACCATAAAACACAAAGACCACACGAGTTATGATTTCGTGTATCCTACAAGACATGGTATTGCTATCAGTCTTTTCCTCCAAATATGTGTCATAAATGGGCATACCTTGATCAGTATGCATTTGTTCGTTCGGGAGCACAATGAGTTGATCAGTGACATGTACCTCAGCAGCAGATGGTATTTGATCATCTTCAGGTCTGTGATCAGTATCCACGTCAAGTGTGGAGTGTGTTCCAGAAATATCATTTATGTCTTGCTTCTCTACCATAGTGTCGCTGCATTGTTGTTGTTGTGCCCTTTCTTTAATGAACTCCTTAATATTACCCATGAGTTGGAGCAGTGTGACTCTGAACATGTCAACTTTGATTCCGGTGAAGTTAGCAAAGCACTTGTTTGTCATTTGACTCTCAAGATCATACTCCGCAGTGAATTACAAGTCATAGAATACTTGGAGTTGGTTGTTGATCACACTGAACGCAGCCATGGATCTACCTTCAGAAAATTATTCTTTGTCAAGTTGTTGTTGAAGTTGATCTAAGTAAAGAATCATTTGACTGTGAAGGCCTCAACATCTTGAAAAAAGAGTGTTACAAATGCACATCTGTATCCTCCCAAGTAACTAGGTTGTTCAAAGAGAACCTTGAGATGTGAGTGAAGCAATCGAAAACACTCTATGCAACTTTCCTTTGCATTTGGTAACATTAGTGGCTGATGAAACTCTTTCTCTTGAGAATTCGAGCACGACGATTCCGTATTTGTATTATCAGAATCAGACATGTTTATCTGTTGTGCAACGTTGGAAGTCTTATGTTTGTCATTCATGTCATATAACTTGAGTACATCAGAGTTAGAATTAGCAGACATAATGTAAACCGAGAAATAGTTTCTTTCACGGGATTTTACAAAATCAAGAATAAACCGTGAGATAATGATAAACTGGATGTGTTATGATAATCGTTGGATCGATACAATGATTACTGATTGTATGTTAAAAGGAATGATTGTTTGTTGGATTAGGTGAATTCTTGTTAAGTTTGGTTATGTTGTGATTACGTTTGGTTGATTTGATTGTACATGATGATTTGAGCACAAAGAAATAAGTACACTTGAGCAAATGTCAATGGTGAGTTAAGAGCAAATCGCAGTGAAAAAGTGATTCAAATCGCAGTGAAGAAGATTTTCCAAATCGCAGTGATGAGGTTTGTCAACTCGCAACACTTGAACTCAAATCGCAGAGATGAAAACTCCAAATCGCAAAAATGAAGACCTCAAATCGCAGCTCACAACTTGCAGGACTCAAATTGCAGAAACCTATCAAATCGCAGCAGTCAAATCGCAGAAGCTAGACGACAACTCGCAACCAGACAAAATGTCACTATCAAATCGCAGGTATCCAGACAAAACATCACTATCAAATCGCAGATATGGGCCAAATCGCAACGAGGAAAATCCCACCGAGGCTCAAATCGCAGCAAGGAAAAAACACCTAAAACCACCTATAGATCAACTTTTTGAACGTTTTTGCTTGGTTTCTTTTGCACTACTTGATCCTAGAAGGTTATAATAGTAATAGAAACACTAAGGTGGTGTTTGTTTTTTTAAAAGTGCTTCTTAACAGCCTCTTAATCTGACTCGTTTAGACGCGGTCAGACATTTGGGTCATTAAGTGCGTTTGTTTTTTTCTTCTCGTTCAGAGGCAGTTAGAGGCTCAAACCTCTTAACCAACAAGATATGTAGGAGATGTCTAGTTGCCTCTTAATGTTTTTTAATGTTTATGTGTCGTAAGAATAAAATTGCATCATATTCACATATTTTTTTACAACAAAACAAACAATATTATTTCATTCAGATTCAGACATTTACGCCTCAGATTCAGATTCAGATGTGCGAATCAGATTCAGATTCAGACCCTCTTAATAAACAAACAGCACCTAACTTTAACATCACAAACGTGAGAATCAAAGAAAGTCAAGAATAGAGCCACTTTAAGAACCAAACTTTTGATCTAAACTAACCAAGAAAACGCACACGGAATCTATCTAATCAAACCATGAGCTCTGCTACCAATTGTAAGATATTGGATATCATAACCCAAGGTGATGGTTAAGCTTAATTCAAATTCTAGAAAGAGAAAGTGGAGGTTGGGATATTCTAGTGAGAGAAAGTTCAATGTATTAGATTGAAAGCAAGTGAACATCCAACCCTTTCCCTTGTATGGGAAAGGGTATTTATACTTACATGAAAATGCCCCTACATGGGCTGTGGAGTGAGCTGACAGTGGGTAAAGACCCGACCCAACTCCACAAATACTTAATATAACNTACAAGGAATGATTGTTTGTTGGATTAGGTGAATTCTTGTTAAGTTTGGTTATGTTGTGATTACGTTTGGTTGATTTGATTGTACGTGATGATTTGAGCACAAAGAAATAAGTACACTTGAGCAAATGTCAATGGTGAGTTAAGAGCAAATCGCAGTGAAAAAGTGATTCAAATCGCAGTGAAGAAGATTTTCCAAATCACAGTGATGAGGTTTGTCAACTCGCAACACTTGAACTCCAATCGCAGAGATGAAAACTCCAAATCGCAAAAATGAAGACCTCAAATCGCAGCTCACAACTTGCAGGACTCAAATTGCAGAAACCTATCAAATCGCAGCAGTCAAATCGCAGAAGCTAGACGACAACTCGCAACCAGACAAAATGTCACTATCAAATCGCAGGTATCCAGAAAAAACATCACTATCAAATCGCAGATATGGGCCAAATCGCAACGAGGAAAATCCCACCGAGGCTCAAATCGCAGCAAGGAAAAAACACCTAAAACTACCTATAGATCAACTTTTTGAACGTTTTTGCTTGGTTTCTTTTGCACTACTTGATCCTAGAAGGTTATAATAGTAATAGAAACACTAACTTTAACATCACAAACGTGAGAATCAAAGAAAGTCAAGAATAGAGCCAAAAACCTTTAAGAACCAAACTTTTGATCTAAACTAACCAAGAAAACGCACACGGAATCTATCTAATCAAACCATGAGCTCTGCTACCAATTGTAAGATATTGGATATCATAACCCAAGGTGATGGTTAAGCTTAATTCAAATTCTAGAATGAGAAAGTGGAGGTTGGGATATTCTAGTAAGAGAAAGTTCAATGTATTAGATTGAAAGCAAGTGAACATCCAACCCTTTCCCTTGTATGGGAAAGGGTATTTATACTTACATGAAAATGCCCCTACATGGGCTGTGGAGTGAGCTGACAGTGGGTAAAGACCCGACCCAACTCCACAAATACTTAAAATAACTAAACTACTATTATAATGACGTAACTAATACTAATAAGTCTACGAGCTAACATAACGCTATTGGATACTCGGGGTGACCGAGTCTTTCATATGATTATTTATATTCTTAATAACATCTAAATGAAAATACATTAAACATGGAATTGAGATTACATTAAACTACAATACGGTAATTAAAACATTAAACTACGATACAGTAATTAAAATAAACCCATGAATTAACAAAAGGAATCATCTGAGACCTAGCCCTCCTCCTCACTCGTAGTCTCTGATTCCTGAGGGCCTAGCCCCATTTCCCATCGTATTCTGCTTCTCTTCGTTCCCGCTCTCTACGAGTAGGTGCCTCTTGTGCTTCGGCTTGTTGATACTCATTGAGTATTTCTTCATCTTGGTCCAGTTGTCGGAGATATTCATCTGAAAAGTTAAACGGATTGTTTTGGAGGTCAACCGGTGGAGTGTTAACCGGTGGAATGTTTGCCCGTTCATTCTCAGTTAGGAGTATGGGAAAGAGAACTTCCGATTGAGTGTTTTGTGGTTGATTTTCATTTAGGAATGCAGGAAAGAGATCTGCAGGCGGAGTGTTTTATGGTTCATTTTCATTTGGGAATATCGAAAAGAGATATTCCGGTGGGGTGTGATAAACAGATTCATTATCCGGTGGACTAGGGAATTGTTGAGAGAAATCTTTGTGTGACATTGTTGATAATCCGTGTGTGAGTTGTGTGTATGAGTTGTGTGTGTGAGTCTGTGAATGGGTATTTATAGGACCCTTTTTGCAATTTGAATTTGAGTTTATCCCGCTTGTTTTTGAAGTTTGAAATTAAAAAAAATCCCGCTCGACTTTGAATTTGAATTTATCCCATCCAGAATGAAAGAAACAATATTTTTCAAAAAAAATATTTTTTTCCTGTTAACAATTATTACAAGGCCCAATTGATTCAACAATTAGATTATTGGAGTTATCGTGTGATTAGCCTAGGATTCATCTTTTTAACCATAGGTATTCTTTCAGGAGCAGTATGGGCTAATGAAGCGTGGGGATCATATTGGAGTTGGGATCCAAAGGAAACTTGGGCGTTTATTACTTGGATCGTATTCGCAATTTATTTGCATACTCGAACAAATAAAAATTTGCAGGGGACAAATTCCGCAATTGTGGCGACTATAGGTTTTCTTATAATTTGGATATGCTATTTTGGGGTCAATCTATTAGGAATAGGGCTACATAGTTATGGTGCATTTACGTTAACCTCTAGTTAAACTAAAGAAAAGTTACAAACAGAATACGGTATATATAAAATTGCGTCAACCGGCGAGAACCATGTGAATCAAGTAGTGTAGTGATTCACGCGGTTCTCGCAAAGACCAAGCAGATTGGGTGAAAATTCAAATTCATATTTTGTTTTTACTTTATTTAAAATTTAAGAAAATAAAAATACTTTTATTTTTTCTTTAAAAAAACTATCTATAAAAATAATTAGATAGAATACCTTCAACCTTGTCAACTGATAGTGAAAGAACAAAATCGGGATACATACCAATACCTATTACAGGTAGAAAAATGGAGATGGAAACAAATAACTCGCGCGGTCCAGAATCAAAAACATAAGAGTTTGGAGTATTAAATAACTTGTATCCATAGAACATCTGGCGTGACATAGATAATAAATAAATAGGAGTTAATATCATTCCAATTGCCATTACAAAAGTGATGGCAATTTTGGGCATTAAAAGATATTTTTGGCTAGTAATTATTCCTAAAAAGACTATAACTTCTGCAACAAAACCACTCATACCCGGTAATGCAAGCGAAGCCATGGAAAAGCTACTGAACATCGTAAATATTTTTGGCATGGGGATAGCTACTCCGCCCATTTCATCGAGATAAACAAGACGTATTCTATCATAACTCGTTCCTGCCAAGAAAAAAAGTGCAGCACCAATAAATCCATGAGAGATTATTTGTAAAATAGCTCCATTGAGTCCCGTATCGGTTATAGAAGCAATTCCTATAAGTATAAAACCCATATGAGATACCGAGGAATAGGCTATTCTTTTTTTTAAATTACGTTGGCCGGGAGATGTTGAAGCTGCATAGATTATTTGTATTGTACCTACTATCATCAACCAAGGAGAAAATATAGAATGAGCGTGTGGTAATAATTCCATATTAATCCGAATCAATCCATACGCTCCCATTTTTAATAAAATTCGGCTAGAAGCATACAAGTACTGTAATGTGCCTCTCCGTGGGTATCTGGTAACCATGTATGTAGGGGTAGAATCGGTAATTTGACAGCAAAAGCGATAAAAAATCCAATATAGAATATTATTTCCAAAGCCACAGGATACGAATCTCTCTTCTTTTTTTCAAAATTTAATGTTGGTTCATTAGAACCATATAAACCGATACCCAGAACTCCCATTAAGAGAAAAATGGAACCCCCCGCCGTGTACAAAA
>LBNU01022282.1:141709-179259 GCA_014162995.1 Artemisia annua | reverse complement strand
GGGCAAGGAAGGAGACCTTGTAGCCGAACCACTATAAATCATCGTGTGTTTGCATCTTCTATCTCTTATCTCTTTACATTTACTCTTGCATTTATCGCTTTATATCTATGATTGCATATATGTGTTGGGTGTTGTTTATATTGTCATGATGATTGATTGTGTTATAGTTGCTAGTTAATATTGTGATGATGTGCATAATTATATGATATGATCGACTACATTATTATTCACACTCCTCATATTGAGTTTAACTTAATAGATGATTTGATACAAAACGTTTTAAGATTTCAAAAGGAAAACATATTCACATTAAGATCAACCAAAGCTTTATTCATAAAACTAAGTTTTGAAAAAAAAACTCAAAAGTACACATATATAATTAATCATATTAATTATATATTGTCTTCATAATAAACTCTAATTGAAGATTTTTCAAACAAACATTTTATAAAATGAAAAAGAGGGGAAAACTATTCAACCCCGCCTTCTAGTTTTCCACAAAAACCAAAAACTTCTCTTCGTAAAACAGTTGCTTTCGCTGACGAAGACAGTAGCAATTCGGATACTAATAAAATTATGGCAAGAATGGATGCCATGGCAATTAAAATGGATGCGCAATACAAAGAAATAAAAGAACAACGTGAAAGTTGTAATCATTATGGCAGAAACCATGCTACCGCAAATTGCAGTGATGATGACACACCTATGTCACGTGAAGAAGAAGCTAAATTTATGAACACATTTAGACGCACCCGTTTCTATGAGAACTATCTTGATCGTGATCGTGATCGATGGAGACCTAGTGCGAAAAACGAATATAATCAAGAACCTTACAAACAAACAAATACTAATGAAAAACCAGACGTTCAAACTCAACTGATTGATTTTATTAAAGCACAACATTCAACAAACCTTTTTGTGAAAGAACACTTCATGGACTTAAAAGAAAAAGTTGAATTTACTGTTAGAAATCACCAAGCCTCAATGCAAAATTTGGAAGCCAAATTCGACAGATTCGCTGAAAAGCAATCAGGTCGAGCTTCTGGATCTCTTCCTAGTAACTGATTACACACGATATATATATATATATATATAGTAGTATATCTCCGAGGATAGCACGGGTAAATATGTATCCCCGGGTCGTTTTCCCAACGAAGGCTTAAATGGAGCTCGTTGGTTCGTGATCGTGAGTCGTGAAGTGAATGTGAACGGGGTTTATGGGGAACCCTAAACTACAATTACACTACGAGGATTAAAAATGCACAAATAAGAAAGCACGTAAGCCTAACACGTAATTAAAACCTAAAAACGCAACTAAAACGTAAAATAAACGTAAACGCGCAAAATAAAAAGTGAATTTAAGGTATTACTACTCCTATGGGTGTGAAAATGATTTTTCTACGTTTTAAATGACAAAAGAAAATTTTAGGAAAAAGAAAAATAATTTTTTAACTTTTTATTTAATTATTATTAATTAAAAACTACTTTTAACTATTTAAATTATACTAAAATGCAATTTATTATGAAATAAATCTATAAAAATGAAAATTAATTTTTAGAATTCTAAAATAACTAAAATGCAATTTATTATAAAACTAATTTTAAAACTGAAAAATATTTTTGGATTTTTTTATGATTTTTATTAATTAAAAAGGATTTAAATTACTTAAAAACTATTTTCAGGTAAATCTAGAATATTATTAAAAACCTAGGAAAAATATAATTACTAAATTTTAAACCCTAATAAGCTAATTTGGGCAAATAAGCAGTTGCAATAAGGCCTTATTTTTAAGCAAATAAGCACAAAAAGCTTACAGAAAGTTCTATCAACTTATTTAT
Organism: Artemisia annua; assembly: GCA_014162995.1. NCBI lineage: Eukaryota > Viridiplantae > Streptophyta > Magnoliopsida > Asterales > Asteraceae > Artemisia > Artemisia annua. The sequence goes on along the minus strand of LBNU01022282.1, from coordinate 177,420 downwards.
CCTCAAATCAACTTAAATGATCAAGAAAAGCTTTAGGAATAAGCTGGAAATCATATAAGCAGTTTACACAAAAATGGACCTAAAGACCTTACTTTAAGCTAATTAATAAGCTACTAAATAAGCTAATTAAGGGAACCTAATGGGGGCAAAATGAAGACTACCTAGGATACTACTAAAAAAACAAAAAGCCCTAATTCTTATGACCTATTGACCTACTAATTTTAGCCTAGAACAGGAGTGTTTCAGCCAATAGTTATGAAGAACAGGTTTTGGACAGCTTTTATAGATCAACTTTTTCCTAGTAGAAGCTAATGCAAATGTGAGATTCTGAGTTTATGTTAAGTTCACTATGTAAACTAACCCTAGATGCAATAATTAACCAGTTTTGAATCCTAACGATGCCCTAAATAACCCCAAGAACAGGTCTGTTCTAACAGCTTTAAACCCTATGTTTGACTTTTTAATTTCAACCTAAGTTTGACTAAGTTAGATTTCTATTGCTTAAATCTGATCCTAAATGTTATGCTAAGCTAATTTGTGACTAGATTAATCTAAATGTAACCTAAATCTACCAGATTGCAAGGACCACAGGTTCACAGAGTACTAAATGGGCTCAGTTAAGAGCTATTAAGTGAAATTTTGACTATTAGCTAATATCCTACAGATTTTATGCTTGTTCTATCTTATACTAGCCTAAGGCAAACTGCTTATGCAAAGAACACAACAAATACACCACTAAAACACAGAACAATCTGCTAAACCAAACACCCCTTAATTGTCCTAATATACTAACTTTATGAGATTTAAGCTATTAGTCCCCAAAATTTTAATCACACTGAGTTACCTAACTAATTTAAAAGCTATTTAGACACTAAGATCAGATTGAGGGCAGCTAGAACACTATGATGCAGTTTACACTAGTATAAGGCAGTGGATATGCAAAATGAGGCTACACATATAAAGATTGAACAAGGGCACATAATCAACTATATTAAGTAGTACTAATCACTAATAAGCTAAAAGCTACAGTAATTAAGCTAGAATAAAGGAGTATGCAGAAACTTAAAGAAAAACTTACTTGAGGATATGGCAAAATGGAAATGTAGACTAATGTAGCTAAAGTAAGCTCACTCAAGGCTATGGAAGAGCCTTGATGAACTTATGAACAGGGAGATGAGCTTTTAAGAGCTTATGAACCCCTGAGCAACTAGTGTAAAATATATATATATATATATATATATATATATATATATATATATATATATATATATATATATATATATATATATATATATATATATATATATATATATATTACTGAGAAACTATATACAAAAAGAGCTTTTAAAAAGTATTTGAAAGAACTTAAAGAAGCTTAAATAAACAGACGATTGAGAGCTTTTTTTGTAAGATTTTAGCTAAAATGGGAACTAAGCATAAAAGGATTAAGAACAAAGTAAAGTAACTATTGAAACTTTTATTAAAACTTTAAAGCAGATTACACTATTGAAAATACTATTACATTAAACATAATACTAACCTAATTTTTGACCCTAAAATTCTACACGACCTAAACCATGAGGAAGACCTCTATTTATACTTCTCAAAGTTGGTGGGAAGGTTCTATGAAGCTTGTAGAAGCCATATCCAGTCCCTTGCTCCTTATCCTATCTAGAATTTTCATGCTTCCATGATCCTTAGCCATTTTCAGGTTCCTGGTTGTTCTAGTTTGAATTGTCCACGTTGGCAGGGTCTAGAAAGTCTCTGACACGTTGGTAGGGTCTAGAAAGTCCTAGGTACGAGGTTAAAAAGGTTTTACCAGGTGTGGTGAAGTGGGGAAGAAGATGAGCAGTAAAAAGGGGTGTTTGGCGTGTTTACTGGTTTGGGGTTTCTTTTTTTTTGTTATTATATTTATTTTGATTTGTTTTGGGCCGGGTATAAGTGGTAAAGGGGTTGTGGGCTTGGGATATTTGGGCCATAGATAAAGGTGGGTTAGTAGGATTGTGTAGTTTTATTAGTTTGGGTTTTTTATTATTTATGGGTTAAGGTGTATAGGATCCGGTTGTAACATCTAATTAAGTTTAGGGACTAATTTTGCAATTTCAGATTTTATAAGGGTGTGTTCTGCCAACGTGTATAATTGTAATCAAAGGGTGAATTGTGTTGATCCTTGATTCCTTGAGGGCTTAACTTGTCATATCTTCAAAATTTATCTCTTAGGGACCATCTTTGTCAATTCTTGTAAATCCAGGGACCATTCTTGTAATTTTGTCAAACTTTATCACAGGGCCTTTCTTGTCATTTCTTGAGACTTCAAGGACTAACTTTGACTTTCTGAGCTTCTTTTTGACTTTTGGTTCCGGCCTTTGACTGTTTCCATTTCTCGTGCTCGTTTTTGGTAATTTTGGCTTGGTTTTTGTCGTTTTCTCATATTTTCTTACCTGCATGTATAAAAACACAAAAACATATATATATTTGGCATTTATGGTCGGGCTTTTGGTCTTTTTGGTCTTAATTTGGTCAAGAAAAGGTATATGTTTTAGCACATACCAGTAACACTCAACCTAATCCTAAAAACAAACCTTATCAACCACCGCAAGCTCGACATGAGCATGTAAATGCTATTACCATAAGAAATGGTACTTCTTATGAAACTCAACAACCTGTTGAAGTTTTCACTGATGATGAAGAAGATGAGAACCTATTCCTCAAAAGGAAACTATAACTCCTGAAACACCAGTACCTAAACCCTACAAACCTAGAATTCCATACCCACAACGCTTAAGAAAAGAAAAAATGGAAGCCAAGTATGGAAAATTTCTTGACATAATTCAAGATGTCCGAATTAATGTGTCCCTTGTTGACGTTTTAGCCGGAATGCCCAACTATGGGAAATTTCTTAAAGAACTTGTTAGTAACAAGAACAAACTCAAACAAATTTTAGCAATTTTCCTTAATGAAGAATGTTCAGCTATCGTTCAGAACAAAATCCCACCAAAACTTGGAGACCCAGGAAGTTTCCTGATTCCTTGTACTTTCAGTTAAACATTCTCGTGCAATGCTTTAGCCGATCTTGGTGCTAGCATTAATCTGATGCCGTATTCTCTCTATGCTAAATTATCCATTGAAATACTTAAACCAACTAAGATGAGTGTTCGGTTAGCTGACCGATCTTTCCAATATCCTGTTGGAATAGCTGAGAACATGTTAGTTGAAGTTGGAAAATTCACCTTTCCAGTTGATTTCGTTATCCTAGAAATGGAAGAAGATAGCAAAGTACCCCTAATCTTAGGAAGACCTTTTCTCCATACAGCCGATGCGATAATTTGAGTTAAACAGAAACAACTCAATCTTGGAGTTGGAAAAGAAAGAATGATTTTCTCCATAGATAAGGCTATGAAACACTCTTACTCTAACGATGACACATGCTTTAGAATTGATATTATCGATGAAATTCTCAAAGAAGATTTCAATGAACTACTAAATGAATTTAATCAATTACTATACTCAGTCTATGGAACAATTCTTGAACACGAAGCCATGGCTGAATATGATCAATTCATGGCTATGATGATCGAAGATAAAAATGAAAGTTCCGATGATGAGGGCGAAATGAAGAAGACCCATCATATGAGAAAATAAACCCTGACACTGAAATTAGAATTAAAAATTCTATTGAAGAACCACCAACGGATCTCATTCTCAAACCATTACCAGACCATCAATTTGCTTTCTTGGAAGGAGAATCGTTACTTCCAGTCATAATTTCAGCTAAACTCTCTGATAAGAAAAAAGAAAAATTAATTTCAGTTCTCAAAAACCAGAAAAGAGCCTTTGCTTGGAAAACTAGTGACATACCTGGAATTTGTTCATCCTTCTGTAAACACAAAATCCAGTTAACGGATGATAAAAAACCAGTGGTTCAAAAGCAAAGAAGACTCAATCCGAATATGAAAGAAGTTGTTAAGAAGGAAGTTGTTAAACTCCTTGACTCAGGAATAATCTACCCTATAGCAGATAGCCCTTGGGTAAGTCCTATTCATTGTGTACCCAAGAAAGGAGGTATAACAGTAGTAACAAATGAAAATGACGAACTTGTCACAACTAGAACTGTCACTTGTTGTCACATATGTATTGACTATACAAAACTAAATGAAGCTACGGCAAAAGATCATTTTCCTCTCCCATTCATGGACCAAATGTTAGAAAGACTAGCAGGAAATGAATACTTCTGTTTTTTAGATGGATTCTCCGGATATTTCCAAATACCAATCGATCAAATGGATCAAGAAAAAACAACATTTACATGTCCTTTCGGAACCTTTGCTTATCGACGTATGCCTTTTGGCTTATGCAACGCACCTGCTACTTTTCAAAGGTGTATGATAGCAATATTTCATGATATGATTGAAGAATCCGTGGAAGTTTTCATAGATGACTTTTCAGTCTTTGGAAATTCTTTCGATAAATGCCTAAGTAATCTAGATAAAATGCTTCAACGTTGTGAAGACACAAATCTTGTGCTTAATTCGGAAAAATGCCACTTCATGGTCAAAGAAGGTATTGTGCTCGGACATAAAGTGTCAAGAGCAGGACTTGAAGTTGACAAAGCAAAAATTGATGTAATTTCGAAACTTCCACCTCCTACTAATGTGAAAGGCATTAGAAGCTTTTTAGGACATGCAGGATTCTATCGACGATTTATTAAAGATTTCTCAAAAATCGCTCGACCTTTAACTAAACTTCTAGAAAAGGATGTCACATTTGAATTCGATGACGAATGTCAGAAAGCTTTCGAATCTCTCAAAGAAACGCTCACATGCACACCCATTATAATAAGTCCAAATTGGAATTTACCATTTGAATTAATGTGCGATGCAAGCGATTTTGGAGTCGAAGCTGTTTTAGTACAGAAAGATGGCAGACATTTCCATCCTATTTACTTTGCTAGCAAAACACTCAACGCTGCTCAACAAAACTACACGGTTACTGAAAAAGAACTCATGGCCGTTGTATTTGCATTCGATAAATTCCGAGCATATCTAGTTCTATCTAAAACTGTGGTATATACAGATCATTCCGCTCTCAAATATCTATTTAAAAAGCAAGACGCTAAACCACGTCTTATTCATTGGATTTTGCTTTTGCAAGAATTTGATATAGAAATCAAAGACAAAAAAGGTGTTGAAAACTTAGCCGCCGATCATTTGTCTCCTTTAGAAAATGAAGATGAAGAAATAGAAATTGAAATAGATGATATTTTTCCAGACAAAACCCTTAATGCAATTAGTTTTCCAGACACGCCTTGGTTCGCAGACTTTGCAAACTATCTGGCGGGGGACATATTACGAAAAGGAATGACTCACCAAGAGAAAGGAAAATTCTTCTCAGATACAAAGAAATATTTTTGGGATGAACAATACTTATTCAAAATATGCCCTGACGGAATAATCCGTAGATGTGTCTCTGGACCTGAAACTCATGCTATTCTTGATAAATGTCACCATGGACCTACCGGTGGACATTATGGTGCTACCGCTACCGCTAAAAAAGTATTCGAATCTGGATTCTATTGGCCAACAATTCTAAAAGAAGCACATACTCTAGTTCGCCTTTGCAAAGCATGTTAGAAAACTGGAAACATTTCTAAAAAGATGAAATGCCTATGAATTACATTCAAGTTTGTGAAATTTTTGACATCTGGGTTATAGACTTTATGGGACCTTGATGACGCTCGAATTATACATATTTTATATAGCGTTATTTGTTAGTTTCTATATGATTTATAAGGACTTTCGATACTTAATTGCATGAAAATATGTTGCAGGTCCTCTAGACAAAGATCTTCGCTAGCCAAGGCAAAATGTGCAAATTCAAGATAAACCTATGATAAAACCTATTCCATGTCAAAAGAGCGCCGAGCTTTTATCCAAGAGCGCCGATTACGGGGGCGATTATAAATCCATATAATCTAAGTTAAGTCAAGCAAAGCACGCCGATTTTATATCTCAAGCACGCCGACCTTCAGCCTCTATTAATGACCCTTTGGCCCCAAGAAAACTCTTGAAGGCGCCGTTGTTTATCACCAAGTGCGCCGATATTCTATGAGAAGCACGCCGATCTTTTGTTCATCAGCGGCGTACTTCAGTGCCTGGCCAGTCAACCTCTGCCTATAAATAGAGCCTCATTTCGCCTCATTTTATACACCAACACTCCTCCCAACAACCAATAAAGCTCTGATAACATCCATCTCGTGTTCCAATCATTGGGGTGATAGAAATTAAGTCAAAGTTTTAAAAGCATTGTAATACTGTCTCGATATTAATTGTGGTGATCGCTAGTGACGGTAGCTTCTTCATTACATTAATTCAGAAAGTATGTTGATCAGTTCGTACACTATTACCACTGTAAGCATGATTACCAAAGCCATGTTAGGCTAAACTCCTTATGGTTGCTTGGATATGTTAATATAATAAAGTGTTTGGTTATGGTTATGATCTCTTGTTGATTTCTTGTTTATGTTGCAACCTTGCTATGTTCTAAACTTATAACCATTGTTTATCTCTTTGATTATAATTACTACTTGAAAAGTGTCGAAGATTTGGCTAGTATTTTATGATTTTCAACATATGTCTATGTATGTTGATCAATTGAAGGAGAAATCGCTTTTGTATTGAAATAAACAATAAGAGTTTGAAATATCGCAACTAGTACTTAGACTTGTTAATCACTCGTTTAAATACTAGCAGACATATGTCTTGAATCACAAACATAAACTGATGAAACGTTATTTTGATGAAAACAACTTATCATTTGTTAAGAGCAATTGAGATCATTATCATATGCCATCACTGAGTTATAAGAACTATCCAAGTAATCATATCTGTCTTATATTTGAATTTCACAACAACTGCATAAGTCTTCTAAATCATCTTGATTAGTTAATTGATACATAAGAGCAAACCTCAGTCCCTGTGGAACGACCTGGTTTTACCAAAACTCTTTACTATAAACGAGGGTTATACTTTTACCCGTGTGTTTTGAGTAATAAGGAAATCGGTAAAATTAGTTTAATAAGTATAAAGCTTTCGAAACACAACTAAGTTTTTGGCGCCGCTACCGGGGACTAGTAGTTGCTCTATTATTAATTGTTTAATCGTTTTTAGTTACATTTAGATTACTTCTCTGTGTTACTTTACAAAAATTATCCACTCTGTCCTAAATAACCGCCGGTTTTCAACTGAAACCGCTTCTTTTGCACCACGATCACGGCGATCTTTTTCACAAAAGCGCCGCTTTTCTGGAAAACTAAAATTCAAAAATTCAAACTTCAACCCAGAAACACGCCGCACTTATCACCTAAGCACGCCGTGTTTATTAACTCAGAAACTAAAAATTGATTCATCCGAATTGAATTTCAGTTGTTCAAACCCTCATAAATCTAATATTGGATGGTCACACGATCATCCAACTCAGAACTGATTAGTCCTTTACCCGAACCTGAAGGAACAATCAATCAAAGACATAGACGAAACAAAAGAGTACCAATATCACAAAAAGACTTAAGACCCGGAACTCCTAAAGAGGTAGTCCCATCTGTTGATGATCTCTCTCTTTATCGATTCTTTATCAAATTCATCCACCTTCATGATCTTATGGACGAAACTGACAATGAACCTATGTGGGCAAATGAATGAACAGTTGCTCCCACTCCTGGTCCCGCAATAACTCTACCCAACACTGCTAATGAGTTTGCCATCAAAGGAAACCATCTCACCCTTATTAAAGAAATCAATTCGATGGTAGAACAAAAACTGATCCACACACACACATTCACGAATTCCTTGGAATTTGTGAAATGTTCAGATACAGAGAAACTGAGAATGAAGCCGTCCGGCTCATGATGTTTCCATTATCCCTAACCGGAGAGGCAAAAACCTGGTTAGATGAACTCGACGAAGGAACCACAGCATCATGGGATGAACTTCGTACCGCTTTTATAAGTCGATTCTTTCCCCCAGCCTTATTTGACCGACTTCTCGGTGAAATTCTGACCGAATCATGGTTACGAATGAAAGAAATGCTCAGGAATTGTCATGCATGGTCTAAGTAAAGGGAATATAATTAAAATCTTTTACCATGGACTTGACGAGAGTAATCAAGAAACTTTAAATGCTGCTGCAGGAGGAATTTTCCTGTACAAAACACCAAATCAAGCCTATCAATTACTTGAAGACAAAGTCTTACTAAAACATGATTGGGCTAAAAACCAAAAACCCAAATCTGCTCTTCGCAAAACTGTTGCTTTCGCCGATGAAGGCAGTAGTGTTTCTGATACTAACAAAATTATGGCTCGAATGGATGCCATGGCCATCAAAATGGATGCTCAGTATAAAGAAATGAAAGAGAAACGTGAATCTTGCAACAATTGTGGTGGAAAACATTCAACCTCAAATTGCAACGATGATGACACACCTATGTCTCGAGAAGAAGAAGCCAAATTCATGCAAACATTTAGACGATCTCATTTCTACAATGATTATCGTAGTCGAGATAACGACAAATGGCGTTCTAATGATAGACCCTATTATAATCGTGATCAACCTCGATCATATTCTGAAGAAAAACCTGATATCCAAAAACAACTAAGTGAATTCATTAAGTCACAACAATCAACGAACACATTCGTTAGAAACACTTTCAATGATCTCAAAGATAGACTTGAATCCACCACAATAAACCACCAAGCCTCTATCCAAAACCTAGAAGAAAAATTCGACAGACTCGCTGAAAAGCAATCTAATAGAGCACCAGGATCCCTTCCCAGTAACACTACACCTAACCCAAGAAATAGTAACTCTAAACCCTATCAACCACCACCAGCTCGTCATGAGCATGTGAATGCCATAACAACTAGACAGGGTACCTCATATGAACCACCCCCTAATCCTAGTCAAACATAACCTACTTTTGAAATTGATAGTGAGGAAGAGGATGAACCATCACCTCAGAAAAAGACCAAAGCAAAAGAAATTCCTAAAACACCTGTTTTGAAACCATACAAACCAAAAATACCATACCCACAACGTCTCAGAAAAGAGAAAATGGAAGCTCAATATGGGAAGTTCCTAGACATGATTCGAGCCGTTCGAATCAATGTTCCATTAATCGACGTTATTGCCAGAATGCCAAACTATGGTAAATTTCTTAAGGAACTTGTTAGTAACAAAAACAAAATAGAACTAATATCCGCAGCCTTTCTAAGCAATGAATCTTTAGCAATAATCCAAAACAAAGTTCCACCAAAATTAGGAGATACCGGAAGTTTTCTAATTCCGTGTAATTTCGGTAAAACATTCTCTTGTAATGCTTTAGCTGATCTTGGCGCAAGTATCAATCTCATGCCATATTCTCTATATGCTAAAATTTCTCTAGAACCCTCAAACCTACGAAAATGAGTGTTCGACTAGCCGATCGATCTTTTCAGTACCCGGTTGGAATAGCAGAAAATATGCTAGTCGAAGTTGGCAAATTCACCTTTCCTGTTGACTTCGTTATTCTAGAAATGGAAGAAGACAGTAAAGTTCCTCTAATTCTAGGAAGACCATTCTTACACACAGCTGACGCAATAATAAAAGTTAAACAAAGAAAACTAAATTTAGGAATTGGAGATGAAAGATTATCTTTTTCGATTGATTCAGCCATGAAACATTCATACTCTAATGATGACACACGTTTTAGCATAGACGTCATTAACGAAATTCTCGAGGAGGATTTTGACAATTTGCTAAACGAAGGAGTAGATATTCTTCACTCACTTGAAGGAACAATTCTCGAAGAAAAACTCTATGCTGAGTTTGAAGAATTTATTGCCATGAGCGAAGAAATTAACACCGATGATGAAGAAGAAATCATTTTCGAACAAATAACTATCAATTCAAAATACAAAACAAAGAAACTATCGAAGAACCACCTACTGACCTTGAACTCAAACCACTTCCTAAACATCTTGAGTACGATTTTCTCGAAGGAACATCTTTGCTCCCAGTTATAATATCTTCCGAACTCTCAGAAAAGAATAAAGCTGGTCTACTCACAGTTCTTAAAAATCATAAACGAGCTTTCGCTTGGAAAACTTCAGACATCCCTGGAATCTGTCCTTCATTTTGCAAACATAAAATACAGATGTTGGATGATAAGAAACCAGTTGTTCAAAAACAAAGAAGATTAAATCCTAATATGCAAGAAGTAGTAAAAAAAGAAATAATAAAACTCCTAGATGCCGAATTATTTATCCTATAGCCGATAGCCCTTGGGTAAGCCCAATTCATTGTGTACCAAAGAAAGGTGGTATCACCGTGGTCACAAATGAGAATGACGAGTTAGTACCCACCAGGACAATCACTGGTTGGAGAGTTTGTATTGACTATCGAAAACTCAATGAGGCTACAGCCAAAGATCATTTTCCCCTACCCTTTATGGATCAAATGTTGGAAAGACTAGCAGGAAACGAATACTTTTGTTTCCTCGATGGTTTTTCTGGATACTTTCAAATTCCAATCGATCCACTCGACCAAGAAAAAACAACATTTACATGTCCCTTTGGAACATATGCCTATAGGCGTATGCCTTTTGGTTTATGTAATGCACCTGCTACATTTCAAAGATGCATGATTGCAATATTTCATGACATGATCGAAGAATCTATGGAAGTTTTCATGGACGATTTTTCTGTCTTTGGAAATTCATTTAGAAGTTGTCTGGTAAACCTAAATAAAATGCTTAAAAGATGTGAAGAAGCTAATTTAGTCCTTAATTGAGAAAAATGTCACTTCATGGTTAAAGAAGGAATAGTGCTCGGACATAAAGAATCTGGAGAAGGATTAGAAGTTGACAAAGCAAAAAATCGAAGTAATAGCAAAATTACCATTGCCTACTAATATCAAAGGCATTAGAAGTTTTCTTGGACATGCCGGTTTTTACCGAAGATTTATAAAAGATTTCTCTAAAATAACTAAACCTCTAACAAAATTACTTGAAAAAGATGTCCCATTCGAATTCGATGAAGAATGCATAAAAGCATTTGAAACATTAAAAGAAAAACTCACATGCACACCTATAATAGCAATTCCAGAGTGGAATCTTCCATTTGAGCTAATGTGTGATGCAAGTGAAAGTGTTGTTGGAGCAGTACTTGGCCAAAGAAAAGAAAAACATTTTCATCCAATCTATTTCGCTAGCAGAACGTTAAATGCAGCTCAACAAAACTATACAATAACACAAAAAGAACTAATGGCTGTTGTATTTGCATTTGATAAATTCAGATCATATCTTGTTCTATCTAAGACAACAGTTTTCACAGATCACTTAGCCTTAGAATATCTATTTAAAAAACTAGATGCCAAACCTCGTCTTATACGATGGGTTTTACTATTACAAGAATTTGACATTTAAATAAAAGATAAGAAAGGTGCTGATAATGTTGCAGCAGATCACGTATCTAGAATTGAAAAACAAGATGGTGATGAGGAAGAATTTGAAATAAACGACTACTTTCCAGAAGAAAATCTAGTGAAAATAAATACTGACAAGGAACCTTGGTTTGCCGATTTTGCAAATTACTTGGTTGGAAAAAATCTACCTAAAAACATGACATACCAACAAAAGAAAAAATTCTTTTCCCATCTTAAAAACTTTCTTTGGGAAGAGCCACATCTTTTTAAGATATGTCCTGACGAGATCATAAGAAGATGTGTGGCAGGACATGAAACCCGATCAATTCTGGATGCATGTCATCATGGACCAACTGGAGGCCATTATGGACCATCCGTTACGGCTAGAAAAGTCCTAGAATCTGGTTTTTATTGGCCAACAATATTCAAAGAAGCTCAAACCTTAGTACAACTTTACGATGCATGTCAAATAATTGGAAATATATCAAAACGTGATGAAATGCCTCTAAAATACATACAAGTATGTGAGATATTTGACATATGGGGTATCGATTTCATGGGACCTTTTCCAAAATCCCATAAGTTCGAATACATACTGGTAGCTATTGATTATGTCTCAAAATGGGCAGAAGCCCAAGCTCTTCAAACTAATGATGCAAAAGTCGTTATAACGTTTCTTAAAAAACTCTTTTGCCGTTTTGGAGTCCCAAAAGCTTTAATAAGCGATAGAGGAACACTTTTTTGTAATCAAATGATGGAAAAAGCAATGAAGAAGTATGGTGTAAACCATCGTTTTTCGACATCATATCATCCTCAAACTAGTGGTCAAGTAGAGAACACAAACAGAGCCTTAAAAAGAATCCTTAAAAAAACTGTAAAAGACAACCCTGCTATTTGGACTAAAAAATTAGATGACGCTCTGTGGGCTTTCCACACAGCATACAAAACACCTACGGGAACAACACCTTATAAATTAATATATGGAAAAGCTTGTCATTTACCACTAGAAATTGAACATCCTACGTATTGGGCACTAAAAAATTGTAATACCTACTTGATAGCTGCTGGAGAAAAACGTATGTTTCAAATACATGAGTTAGATGAATTCCGTTTATATGCTTATGAAAATTCTATACTATACAAAGAAAGAACAAAAATCTGGCATGATCAAAAACTTAAAATCCGTAAAGAATTCAACAAAGGAGAAAAAGTACTACTATTTCATTCAAAATATAAATTCAAACAACCGAAATTAAAATCACGTTGGCTTGGACCATACTTGGTAAAACACCAATATCCATCCAGATATGTGCAATTATATGGCAAATATGATAAAACTTTTATTGTAAATGGCCACATACTTAAACTATGTCATGAAGAAGAAAGTTACAATGATCGAAGGGCGGAACTAACTCCCTTCTTCCCTAAAACTTAAGACAATACGTACTTGTGAGTCTAGCTTAAGACTCCTTGAAAAACAAGCGCTTCTCGGGAGGCAACCCGTGTTTTCTATTTAAGTGTGGAGGCATTATAGCCTTAATATGGTTTAAAAAATCCCCAAAAATATTTTTGTTTGTTTATTTTTGCAGGTTTTATTAAAAAATATGGATGCGTGCTGACAAGTCTACTATATTAACTTCCTCCGATAGCACCGGGAAGTTTCGATCTTTTTCTCGATTATCCTATTTTTATTTTTATTTTTCAGTCTTTCACATTGAGGACAATGCTCAACTTAAGTGTGGAGGGAGGACAAATAGGATAAGTCTAGCGTATTCCACATTATTGCTTGCTCTATGACCACTGTAAGCATGATTACTAAAGCCATGTTAAGCTAAACTCCTTATGGTTGCTTGGATATGTTAATATAATAAAGTGTTTGGTTATGGTTATGATCTCTTGTTGATTTTCTTGTTTGTGTTGCAACCTTGATGTGTTCTAAACTTATAACCATTGTTTATCTCTTTGATTATAATTACTACTTGAAAAGTGTCGAAGATTTGGCTAGTATTTTATGATTTTCAACATATGTCTATGTATGTTGATCAATTGAAGGAGAAATCGCTTTTGTATTGAAATAAACAATAAGAGTTTAAAATATCACAACTAGTACTTAGACTTGTTAATCACTCGTTTAAATACTAGCAGACATAAGTCTTGAATCACAAACATAAACTGATGAAACGTTATTTTGACGAAAACAACTTATCATTTGTTAAGAGCAATTGAGATCATTATCATATGCCATCACTGAGTTATAAGAACTATCCAAGTAATCATATCTGTCTCATATTTGAATTTCACAACAACTGCATAAGTCTTCTAAATCATCTAGATTAGTTAATTGATACATAAGAGCAAACCTCAGTCCCTGTGGAACGACCTGGTCTTACCAAAACTCGTTACTATAAACGAGGGTTATACTTTTACCCATGTGTTTTGAGTAATAAGGAAATCGGTAAAATTAGTTTAATAAATATAGAGCTTTCGAAACACATCAGACCTTTTCCTAAATCATCAAAATTTGAATATATCCTAGTCGCTATTGACTATGTTTCAAAATGGGCAGAAGCCCAAGCTCTTCAAACAAATGATGCCAAGGTTGTTATAACATTTCTTAAGAAACTATTCTGTCGTTTTGGAATACTAAAAGCTCTAATTAGCGACAGAGGTACTCATTTTTGCAACAAATTAATGGAAAAAGCTATGAAAAGATATGGAGTTAACCATCGATTCTCGACATCATATCACCCTCAAACTAGTGGACAAGTTGACAATACTAATAGATCTCTTAAAAGAATACTTGAAAAAACAGTTAAAGAAAATCCAGCTGTTTGGTCAAGGAAATTAGATGATGCTCTATGGGCCTTTAGAACTGCTTATAAAACTCCAACTGGAACAACACCATACAAACTCATATATGGTAAAGCATGCCACCTATCATTTGAATTAGAACACCGTGCATATTGGACCTTATGTTGAAAAACACCAATATCCATCCGGATATATTGAATTATACGGACTTGACGATTAAAGTTTTATAGTAAATGGTCACAGGCTTAAATTATACCATGAGGAATAAAGTTTTAACGATAGAAGGGAAGAATCAACACCCTTCTTTCCAAATGACTAAAACACACTAATCACATGAGTCGAGCTATAGACTCTGAAATTAGCGCTTGGCGGGAGGCAACCCGTTTTAATCTGTTTTATTTTGTTTTATTTTGTTTCATTTTTGTTTTATTTTTTCTCTCACCTATTTAATTAACGCTTTGTTTTAAAACCACATTGTAAATCTTAAGTGTAGAGGTAAAAAACCAAAAATAAAAAATATATATATAAAACCCATAAAACCCAAAAATATTTTCCAATTTTGTGTGTTTGTTTTTTTTTTCTTTTGCAGATTAATATGAAGACCACAATTGGGAAGCACAGCTCTTCATGCTCTCTCATTTGTCCTAGGGAAGTCACTCTCTTTTTCTACTATTATATTTTTTCTATTTTATTTTTTTATCCATTTAGAAACACTGAGGGCAATGTCCAACTTGAGTATGGGGGGAGTCAAATAGTAAAAATATTTATTCCACTAGCCGATTATATGACTAAACCATTTTAAAACTTAAAAACTATATGTTTTACAAGTTATTAAGGCAAATCCACTTGGATTGACACTATAGCTAGACACAATTTCATTCACCAGAATGTGAGATATTTATAAGCCTTTATAAGTGTATTTCTGCTACACTTTCTCCAAACATATGAGTGAGCCGACGATTTAAATTAGCTCTAGAACTTGCACTTATACATTAAATAACGAATGCCGCAGTAAGATTGCATTTTTGATGCTTTATAAACAATTTTATATGATATTGAGGCAATGATTACGACCAATATATATGGTATATATATAGTAGTATATTTTCGAGGATAGCACCGGTAAATATGTATCCCCGGGTTGTTTTCCCAACGAAGGCTTAAATAGAGCTCGTTGGTTCGTGATCGTGAATCGTGAAGTGAATGTGAGGGGTTTAAGAGGAACCCTAAGCTAAATTACACTACTAGAAAATAAAATTGCACAAATAAGAAAGCACGTAAACCTAACACGTAATTAAATCCTAAAAACGTAATTAAAACGTAAAATAAACGTCAACGCGCAAAATAAAAAGTGAATTTAAGGCATTAATGATCCTACGGGTGTGAAAATGATTTTCCTACATTCTAAATGACAAAAGAAAATTTTAGGAAAAAGAAAATATTATTTTGACTTTTTATTTAATTATTATTAATTAAAAACTATATTTAATTATTTAAAATATACTAAAATACTATTTAATATAAAATAAAGCTAGAAAAATAAGAATTTAATTTTTATAATTCTAAAATAACCTAAAACTAATTTTAAAACTAAAAAATATTTTTGGATTTTATATGAATTTTTATTAATTAAAAAGGATTTAAAAATACTTTAAAACTAAATTAATTATTATAAATAGTAAATAGCTTAGGAATATTATGAAATTTTTCAAAGAATTAAAATATTATTAAGAACTTAGGAAAAATAAAACTACTAAATTTGAAACCCTAATAAGCACTTTTGGGCACAATAAGCAGTTTGGTAATAAGCACAAAATAAGCAATTAAGGACTTGATCACACCCAAGGTTCACAGAAGGTTTAAAAAGCTAAATCTGCCACAAATCTACTCAAATAAGCTAGAAAAGCACAAAGAAAAGCACAAAAGCAGTTGCAATTACTTGGACAGAAACTAGCCTAAGTGTCCTACTTTGAGCTTATTAATAGGCACCTAAATAAGTAGTGATGTGAAAGGAAAGAGGGGCAAAAGTAAGAATACCTAGGATACTATTTAAAAAACCTAAAAGCCCTAATTTCTAGACCCTAATTAAGCTTTAATTAAACCCTAGTTCAGTCCACTGTAGCTACTGTCCTAATGAAGAACAGGCTTGGGACAGATGTTGCAGAGTGAGTTTATCCTATCCAATGTGTTTAGAAATGGCTAAAAGTGATTATATGGTATCTATGCTAGCTTATCTAACCCCAGAAGCAATTATAGGTCCTAATTAAGCCTATTGAATACTAAAATTATCCCTAGAAAGTGACTTATGGGACTGTTTTAAGCCTATATTTGACTTTTTGTGTATACTATTAATTTGACTTATGTGAGATTCTATTGATCCAAGCTTAATCTAAATGTAACACTAAGCTAAAAATTAATCCTAATTAAGCTAGTTTAACTGAGACTCTACCTATATCTAGACTAGCAACAACAAGAACAACCTACATACCACACAAATGACCTACTATCTAATTTTGACTTTTTGCCTAATGAGCTAAGTATTTTATGACTAATCTAACCTAATGGAACCTACTGTGTCTTACTAGTGCAGAGAGATCAGCAAATTAACCACAAGAACACTCAAAACACCCTAATGCCAAACACCCCTATAAAAGTTGTTTTCACTAACTTTTTGAGATAAAAGCCTAAGTTAACTAATCTAATGATCAACCTAAATTTCTTAACTACTATGACAGCTACTGAAGCATTAAGATCAAGCTAAGTACCTCAAGAACTTATTTGTGCAGTTAACTCTAAATGGGTAGTGGATACTCAAAGCTACACTAGAACTTGTAAACACACAACATAAGCACATACACTCTACTAATAAGCTACTAATTCAATACTAATCTATAGGTAACAACTATTATGCTACTGTAAAAAAATGCATGTACTTAAAAAGGTAATGGAGACTTACTAGGAATGAGATGAAAATGGAAGTTGATGCTAGGCTACTGAGATAAGCTCACTTAAGCCATTAGAGAGCCTAATGAGTTTATCCAAAGGGCTTTGAGCTTATGCAGCTGATGTACCCTCAAGCTTATAGATTTTTTTTTTTGTTTAAACTATACAGAAATAGTTTTTAGCTAAATGTAAAACTTAAAAGGACTTAAATAAGCTTAAGTAAACAGAAAATTAAGAGCTTTTAATAGATTTTAGCCAAAAATGGAATTTAAGCATTAAACGGATTTGAGAAACAAACAATACTTTTTATTAAAACTTAAAGAAGATTACAAGAGCAGTATTGCATGAAACTTTAAGCTGAAAGCATACATTAAACTATAAACTTGATCCTAAAATTCTACACACTATAACCATGAGCAAGGTCTCCTTTTATACTCATCAACGTCGGTTATGAGCCTCCCAGAAGCTTCTCCTTATCCTTAGGACCAAATCCCACTAGAAATTTCTCGAATTTGACTACTTCTAGGCCCTTGGATCCTCTAGCAGGTTCTTCTTTCCAAAATAGCCACGTAGGATATGATATGTGACCAATTTCTGACACGTTGGCAAGTTTATCTAGAAGATACGAGGTTCTGGTGATGAGGTAAAAACGAGTTGCAGGGTGAAAAAGGGTGAAGGAGGTGATGAACAGTAAAAACGCGGGCAAAGGGGGTGTTTGGGTTTGTTTTATTTATTTGATTTATTATGGGCCTGGTATAAGTGGAAGGGAAATAGGCTTGGGATATTGGATGGGCCAAGGAAAGGTTTTTAAGGGGTTTTGTTTTGGGTTTAATAGAAAAAGGGTAATGGGTTTGTTTTTGGTTTTGGGTTTTGTTAAATATTCAGGGTCCGGTTGTAACAAATATAAGGACTTGTTTTGTAATTTTTGAATTTTCTAAGGGTGAGTTCTGCCAACTTTTCAAATTTATCCCAAGGGTCCTTGTTGAAAACCTTTGATTCCTTGAGGGCTTGAGAGGTAATTTCTTCAATATTTATTCTTTAGGGACTAAATTTGCCAATCTTGGAATTTCAGGGACTAATCTTGCCAAATCATCAAACTTTTTACTGAGGGACTTCTTTTGTCATTTCTTCATTCTTTAGGAACTTAGTTTGACTTCTGGAGCTTCTTTTGACTTTTTAAGCATTCTCGGGTCCGGCGTTTGACTATTTCCACATCTCGTGCTCGTTTTTGGTGATTTTGGCTTGGTTTTTTGTCCTTTTCTCATATTTTCTTACCAGCATGTATAAAAACACAAAAACATGGATATTTGGCATATATGGTCGAGTTTTTGGTCTTTTTGGTCGGGTTTTTGCAAATAAAAGATATGTGTTTAAGCACATACCAAAATCCCCCAGACTAAGATATTGTCATGTCATCACGCAATGTTATGAGCTCACATTTTTGAAATCTAAAATTCCTCATCTCTTTTTACCAACTTTGAAAGTAGCAAAATTTTCAAAAGAGACTACTAAATTTTAAATCCCAAAAATGCCCCGATTATCCTACTTATTTTTATTTATTTTCTATATATTTACAACCTAACTTTATTCGGGTGACAGTATGTTAACTTTTCATTATCCTAAGGATAACTTTTAGGATCATAGATTAGAAACATGACTCAGAGAGAAGTGACCGTACGGATAAAATTCATCGTCCCTGATATTCGAGAAATTAACCTTCTAGCGCTCATTTTTAGTGCTATTGCCACCTAGAACAACATGCTGAGCCTAAGCCAATGAAAATAGTATTAAAGAGAAGAAAATAGTATTAAAGAGAAGAAAAGTTATGAGAAATTTTGAAAAGAAAAAAAAATAAGAAAATCAAAAGAAACTATGATTAAAAAAAAAGAAAAAAAAAAGAGAAGTGATTATTATGTTGGAATAAAAGATCCTTGTATATTGATGTTAAGCGGCTATTTAGTATATTCTTCTACAAATCCTACAAGAAACAACAAAGAAAAAATTATCCATGCCTTGCTCATACCCTTAATCCCTAAGCCAACTCGAAAAAGTCCTCATTGATATCATTGTCTGGTGCTTACGCCTTGTCGGAGTTGTCTTTGTGTTTTGTGCAAGCCTATGGTAGCTATTTAGTCGTGTCTGTGCATATATTGAGTGAACTTAGCTCTATTCGAGTGAATTGTGTGAATCATTTAAAATAATCCCTCGTGAGGTGTTTTTAGTTATGTGTCAATGCCTTTCTAGCAAAATAATAAATCTGATAATATATCTCCATGATCACAAAACAAATTTAATTTTCTCGCCTGATTGCTTGAGGGCAAGCAATAGCTAAGTGTGGAAGTATTTGATAACGCTCTAATTATACATATTTCTTGAGCATTATACTATATGTTTTATGATCATTTGATGTGAACTTTTGGTACTTAATAGCATAAAATGAATGCAGGTTCACTCTCGGATGATCTGGGCATGATACACCTCAAAACCCACTATTTCGCCACTTGAAGTAAATAAATAAGAAGTCTTCTATGATTAGCCTTTCATGCAAGTCAAGTGCGCGGGTTTTCCATACAAGTGCGCTGCACTTACCTCTCGGTCAAAGGAAGTCAAATATATAATATTAAATAAAAGTGCGTCGGTCTTACAAATAAAGTGCACCGTACTTCCCCTGCATTTATGAAACTTTGGCGCAAAGAAAATAAGAAAGTGCGCCGCACTCAGAAAGCATGTGCGCCGTACTTCGCATATCAGTATGCCTATAAATAGAACTCATTTGCAAGCATTTGAACTCTCCACTCCATAACCAATTTCCACGAAGATAAGTCCAAAGTAATACGTGATCGAGAGCCAAGTTACAGGGGTGAACGAATCAGAACAAGGGGTGTTAAGTACTTATTGGTGTCGAATTCTTGGTTACTTGTGACACTTGTGTAATCATTTGATCAATCCAATCTGTATGTCTCTTGTTTACTATTTACTCACTTCTGTTATTATGAACTCATTAGCCATGAGAGGCTAAACCTCTTGTGATTGCTTGGATATGTGAATATAATAAAGTGACTTATGATTATGTTTTGATCTCTACCAACTTTATGTTTATATTGTGAACTATTTCATCTCTAGTCTTATTACGTTTATTTATTGAAACTGGTTGAATATAATATGTTGAGATAGGTCGAAAGAACCAACGTGTTAAACGCAATTCTAGGAACTTGTCTGCGTTACTAGTCTTTGAAAGGAGAAATCTACTTAGAAGAATCAATAATAATCTAGATTTGATATGAAATACTATTTCGAGAGAAATCACTTAATGGGTAGATATGAATCTTGAATTGAACCTACGAATTATGAAATTGCTCTTTTGACGAAAATAGCTTTCTTATAAGTTGTGCTCTTTTACCAATCTGAGATCAAACATAAACATTGTCACTAGATTATCTAAGCTTTCCAAGCAATCATTTGTCTTAATATTCGAATTCCTTATATTTCTATAATCGTTACTTGTCTTGTTTTACTAAATATTATACTTAATCCGAGGGAACTAAGTCCCTGTGGATACGACCTGGTCTTACCTTAATCTAATACTACCAACAAGGGTTATACTTTACCTGTGTGTTTGGTTTATTAAAATCGGTGAAACTAGTATTATAAATTTAAAGCTTTCCTTACACATCAGCTACTATTGTCTATATATACTTTAGCGCGTAAGATATGCCACCGTTTCGATGGTGGGTTGTCATTCTTCGTGCTGCGTTTTCAATTGGTTTCTATGTCATGAGATTTGTGGTGATATCCATTGTGAAAGGCTATGATGAGTATGAATGGCTATGATAAAGTTCAGATTGTCCGTGTCTTGGCACGACAACTTATTGCTTTTGCGGCCATGGCGGATGCATCCTCTTTCTTCGATTGTTGGCTTATATGAGCCTGTTGTACAATGTTGTTGCCACTTCTTCTTATAGATTTTATTTTGGTGCAAATAAGCTTCATGTGGGCCTTTAGTTTTAGGCTTACAAGCTTTTCACTATTGTTCATCCGGTGCTTGCATAACCATTATATGAGTGTCCAGAGATAAGTGGATGGTACCCAATTTGGGCTCTAGCAGAATAGTGTTCTTGATGCACCAAACTCACATAGTGCCATATATTCTGTACCACCCATTGTTGTTTGTCATTCCAAAGTGCTTAATGCACTTCATGTATCTTCTTCTGGTAACACTTAGGACCCGTGGAATGAAAAGATAAAAAAGTAATTTAGACGACGTCATTGCATCCATGATTGATGGATATGTTACAGATAATGCCAGCAAATGCCTCGTTGCTTTGTTATGATCTATGATTTAGAGTAGTGATTATCAACTTAGGGTCTATTTGGGTTTGCTAATATTAGTGGCTTATGGTATTTTTTTTAATTTTCTTTACGAGCTTAAGTAAGCCATAAGTGAGCCAAGGGTATAGTTTAAACTTATCTTTTGTCCTTATCAGCTTCTGAGCTTGAACAAACACCCTCATTGATGCGCGTGATGTGTCGTTGCGGTTTAGCAGTATTAATGCCTACTCAAGTTTTAAATTTATATTTAGCCGACTTATCAATAACACACACATTTAACGAGCAGTGTACCCGATCAGTATGAATATAATGGTAAGTAGAGTGTCGATCACTAAGAGTGGACTTATTATCTAGTTATCCTAATTAGTATTTTAATATCCTTAGTTAGTTTTACAGTCTAATCTAACGAAAAGGGGTCCAGCCTGAGAGACTGGCACAGTTTGGTTTTATTAAACAGTAAATTAAACTAATGAGCACGAATCAGTGAATAGCAACACGTACACAGATAGATAATAGAAGCAGAAATCATTCTCTGTCTTCATTAATCTCCAACGTGGTAATTTATTAATCATTGTATCCAACCGATTTAAATTGTTTGATCTATCTTATCTTGTTCTCAATTGGTCCACTTTTTATACTGGGTCGGTTGTTTACATCTATCATATTGAGCAATTGTTTGGTCGGTGTTGGATTTATTCATATATGCGCTTTGGGTTTTATTAATTTGATATCTTCCAGCGATTGTTATCCCTTTAATTTTATCATTCTAAATAATATATTGCTGATTTTTCCTGATCGTACATTTCTCATAGTACGATTCATGATGTGATGTGATTGGTGCTTTTCAATCTTATACTCTATTAATTTAGGGTTTTCTTGTTCGATTATTGTGGGTTGCTACATGCTATTTTCTGTTATTCGTGGTTTTCAATCATTGTTAGTGTCTTGTTCATGTGTTAAGAGAGATGGAAAAGGGTTTTTTGAACAATGATAGTGCTCCTAAAGGGGTGCAATCTGTTAGCAAATCGTTGAGTGGAATTGGTGATGTGAATATGAATAAGGGTTTTTTGACATCAACCAGTGCGACCAAGGATGTAAAACTTGTGGGTAATGCTGCTGGTAATGTATCGAACCATGGTGAGGAGAACATTGCATCGATCTTAAATAATTTTAAGGATTCTATGGATAAGTTGGGTGGTAATGTTAATACTGATGCAAGTGAGGTTTGTAATGCTTCCAAAGTTGATACGAATGTTGATTCTGCTACGGGATTGGGTAAATCTACTCCTAAGGTTGGTATCATTGTTAATGCTGATGGTAGTGTTAATGGTGATGGTCCTAGTAATCAGCCTCCATGTGAATCGGCTGGTCCTATTATTTCTGACTGGAGTGTGGACGATGGTGATATTAACTTGTCTACGTTAGTGGACAAGAATGTGTCTTCTGGTCCTAAAACATCTTATTCAGCCCCAACGACTTGTGGTACTAGTGAGGGCAAAGGTAATGTTAATGGAAAGGAGCAATCGTTTGCTTCTTTTCTTGGTGCCAATAGTACTTCTCGTAAGGTGAATTTTAGGCAGATGGTTAATGAAGATCGGGTTCCTAACCATGATACTAAACTCCCTAAGGAGGCGATGGAACCCGTTTTAGGTCGGTATGAGAACTCTCTTGTTGGGTACTTCTTAGGAAAAGCTATAGCTTTTCCAATTGTACAGAACTATGTTACTAATACGTGGAAGATTTGGCGTGCAAAAGATTATAAAGAATGAAGCGGGTGTTTTCTTATTTAAGTTCTCTTCTAAGGACGGATTGGAGCAGGTGCTCCAACAAGGCCCGTGGTTAATCCGTCATTCACCTCTTATTCTTAGGAAATGGTCTCTTAATGTTCCCCTAACCAAGAATGAGGTAACTATGATTCCTGTTTAGGTTAAATTACATAATGTGCCTATAGTTGCTTATTCGGAGGTTGGTTTAAGCTTGATTGCTACTCAAGTGGGGAAACCGGTTATATTGGATTCATTTACATCTTCTATGTGTGTTGACTCGTGGGGTCGGATTAGTTATGCTCGTGCATTGGTTGAAGTGTGTTCAAATTCAGAATTGAAAAAGAAAGTTAGTATGGCTACTCCATTGGATGATGATAGTGGTTATTTGACGGAAATCATTCGTGTCGAATATGAATGGACACCTCCTCATTGCAGCGTTTGTAAGATATTTGGTCACACACTTAGTGAGTGTCAAAAACATGTGAAAAAGGTGGTTCATAAGGTTTCTAATGGGGTGACTAATGCATTGAATCAGGTGGTTAATAACGATGAGGGGTTCACAAAGGTAAGGAACCGTAAGAATAAAGGTAAGAGTGTGGTTTCTACGTCTCAACCTAAGCCAATTGGAGGGGTTAAACTCTCCAAGCCTAAGGCTAATTTTTGGAGACCTAAAGTCATGACAACTTCTAATCAGGTTGGTACCAAGAATGATTCAGATCCTAAGGGTGTTCAGCAGGCTTCTACTTCAAATGTTAAATCTCGTAAGGACCCACAGTCTTCTAATTCTTTTGGTATCTTGGAGTCATTGGTGGATGAGGATGTTCTTGGTTTTGTTAGCAATGGTAAGGGGTTACAAGATCAGCCTATTAGTAACATGGATTCGAAGGTGCCGGGTGAGGCTTCTAAGTCGTCTACTATCCCATCTTCTACTACTTCTGCAACAAAAAAGGCGTTGGAGCAGTCTACTATCCATTCTCCGAGTACTTCTGCATCAAAGAGGGGTAACCCATTTTCTAAGGTGGGTGAAGTAGTTGTTTCTGACAGTGATGAGGATGAGGTGTATGAGCCGAATGATTATTTGGGAGATGATTATTTTTCAGATTAGTATGCAGCCCAAGTAAACGACTTACAGGAATAATTCAAGGAGTTCAAGCTTCAAGGACGTGCTGGGAAGTAGTATTTTGTTTTGTTTTGTTTTTTCATAAGATTGGCATGTCATCTTATGTTGTTTATTGATTGGTCTAGTTGTTGCTTGTTAGTGGTTCATTTATGGCCTGTCATAAATGATCTAGGGTAGTTCAAGCGGTTGCTTGAGGTTAATGTGGTACTTCATCCACATTCCATTGTACTTTCAACGTTTTATTGGTTAATATATTTTTCCAGGGTGGAAGGTCCCTTTTACCCAAAAGATAATAGAAGCAGAAAAAGGCCTGTCCTGATAGTTAAGCAGCTTGTCACTTGTTTTATTGCTAGTTTTATATGAAGCGTATCATAATCTAATCTGTCTCGTTGAGTCTCATATATCGGCGAGTAAACCCTTAATGATCACTTATGTCTATCCTATTTTCTAGACACTAGATAAATAGACGAGAAACAGGTATGGCAGCCCACAGGCTCAGCTAGACACAGAGGTTATCAATGCACTAATATAAGTCACCAAAAACATCATCATATAAACTTTAATTGATGGGAAAGCAATTTTAAGGGGAGCAGTATGGTGGCCACAAGCCCATCAATCCTGATGAATTAAAGCGTACTATTACAATAAAACAAAACTACTTAATGAATTAAATACATGCAAGACCTTCTTACAGCTCTAATATCTTCGTTTAGGGGGTGTCTTGTGATGCTTGTTCGACTGAGTTCGTCTCCTTAGGGTTTTGTTGCACACAAAATTCGTGTAAGTCTTGGGGTATTTATAGTTTCTGTCTGAGGGCACGATGCGGCGCATCGAGTAAGTAGATGCGGCGCATTGACTTAACTTCGTGTGGGGTCCAAGATTAATATATTCTGGAATATTCGTACACCGTCTTCAGATGCGGCGTATCTTGATCTTTTATGCGGTACATGTCCTTCAATATCTTGGATTGTTTCTGGTGAAGTCTTGATAGTGATACGCCGTATGTCATAAGTGTAATGCGGCGTATCTGGAGTAGAACAAGCTTGATCTTCTGCGTTGACCAAAGTTTCATATGTGGCGCATGATAGAATTACATGCGGCTCATTCTTTAAAGTCAGGCAATGGTCTTCGAATTCATCTAAGTATGATATTGCGGCGTATCTATTGAGAGAGATACGGCGCATCTTCTGGATTTCAGTAGACTTTTGACATCTTGCTAGTTTTGCTCCATAATTCGTCCAAAATCGCCAAGTTTCACCAATTGCTTGTTTTTACCTGAGAATTACTAAAGTAAACAATTAAGTATCGATTCTCATGAATTATATAATAAAACAAGTCAAATAAATAGGATAAATAATGACAATAATATGTACTTATTTGATGTCATCAAAGTTAATCTGAACACCACCTTAGCAGTTTGTGTACCCAAATTGCTCCCTTTGTGAATACGGGGTAAATGGGATTTTAAAGGGTTAACTGGTAAACTGAGAATGTAAGTGACTTGCAAGTTCCTCGATCGGTCCTTTGTGTAATGGCCACTGGAAAGAGCTCAGAGTAATTGCCAGTGGTCTTTGTTTTGTCCAAATGAGGCTTCAGGTGGGACTGATTATTGGGGTCAAGAATTTGAAGCCCTGTACATCCAATACGAAAGCAGGTATGCTTAAGTATGTTAGCCAAAATTAAAAAGGTTATAATTTATAAAGACTTTTTGACAGGTTTCTTGGAGTTGCTTATCTGCTGTAAAAATTCCGATAAGCAGATAAGCACATAAGCACTTAACTTAGGCAATTTCAACACCCTATATAAGCACATAAGCACTTAACCTAGGCAATTTCAACATCCTATATAAGTGGTAATTTGACCAGACTTTTAGTGTTTGGATGAAAAGCTATCTACTTATTTTAACGCTTATTCGGTTATTGAATTGTTTTAAAGTTGATAAATTATTGTTTGTCGTGATGTCAACCTATAGTGATTGTCCGGTTATACCAATATATGACATTATACATGTATCCAAAATAAAGAAAAGTTATAATTGTTTGTGACTTCGATCTGTTATTTCAGAAACTTACTGCTTACGTACAGACTGTAACTCAAGATCTTGGCACATTTAATTCAAAGGTTTTTATAACCAAGCCCTTTTTCTTAGTAGGTTCAAAGCAGTTGGATCAGCGGGTTTAAATCCCACACCTTCCTACATAGTGTCGAAACAGGCCGAAGCTGCAGGTTTATGTATCAGTTATATATAAATACTTGAAAATTTGCAACCTGTCATTATGTAAAATCTTTTGGTGCTTGCAGATTTATTGTACAAGGCTAACTTGAATACGGAAAGTGTACTCGAATATGGTCTTCCTTCAACAAGTGTTGCATGATTTATACCGCACATTTAGCGGTCTCAATAGTAGGTAACCGTCTATTTTATAATATCAGCATAGGGTAAATGAGGAATTACATAAATACTTCTAACCCATATTCAGCTTAGCCGAAATGACCGCAATAAAATGTAAAATATTTGTCAAAATACATCTATCATAAGCGTTATTGCCTTTTCCTAAAACAATCAATTTTTTCCATCACACAACAACATAAACCAACGCCAAAAAGTCCTGCCACAACGTGGCGGGCGCAAACTTTCTTGTTTACTTTAATTATCATGTGCCCAAAAACACAAGTTAGAAAATCCTAATAATAATACGAGTAACAGTAACAAAAAAATAATTTACTTCTAACTTTGTATAGTTCTAAACTTTTTCTTGACTTTTCATCTTTTATTCCAAAACTTGTATGTTAAAAGGAATACTGAGTATTAAAATTTCCCCACTCAGTTCTTTTGTATGTCATGTTCTTTTTTCCTCTGGGTCTCATTCTCGTTTAAGTATCTTGTTTAATCGAGGTGGGATGCCTTGTTTTGTAAGTTTGGTTGGTTTCGGGGTTCTCAATATACGTAGCTTTTCGGGGAAAAAAAAAATAGTTTTGAATATGGTACTATAAAAATAGAGTATGTACGAACGAGAAAGAGTAAAGCGAGATGACAAAGAGCTTTATTTATAACAAAGAATCATACAAAGTAAAGACGTGTCAAATATGACTTTTGAAACATAACAGTGCTCTTTTCAATATTATATATGCTATTAATCATCACATGGCAACCGTACGTACAATCTTCCTCATGCTTAGCTTCATTGTATTCTGCAAAAAATAATCAAATGAAACCAATGTTAACTTCGTTTTTTAGGATATCACTAAGATAATTAAAGGCATTTAATCATAATTTATATTAGCAGTCTGTGCTAGGGTTGATCTTATAAGGGATGTTGACACCACATTTGCCAGGCAAGGCGTTTGCGTTGTCGAGATTGATGGCTGAGTTAGATATCTTGATGGCTGAGTTAGATGCGTAAATACTCTTTAGGCAACCACAAATAGTTCTTTTATTAGGGGCCGAATTGGCAGCGAGTGCTTTAACAGCACCACAACAAGGAGGTGTCACTGCACCATTTTGCGTTAAGTAGCCTAAGCATGGAGCCAAGGTGCTGACCACCTGACCACATGTAATGGCCTTTCCAAAAGGTACCATCATCAACATGGAAGCCATGACTAGACCTAAAATTGCAATTCCATTTCTAGTCATCTTTCTTGATGTCAAGTCTAAACAGTATAGACTATGTCAAGGCGTGCAAATTTTTAGAAAGATGTTGGTGCAAAAAGTGTAACCTTGGTGTACGTATTTATAGCAATATTCTTGAATGCATGGATAAGATGAATTGATTAGCTAGATTTTAAGGTGTCAATCATTTAATAATTTATCTGTCTAATTTTTCCTAACTTCGTGTAAACTTTTTTTGATGTGTAATGTGTTACTTTCTTTAGTACATGCATTTTTTGCGACTGATGATCATCACTTAGAATTATTGGCTGCAAATTCCTAACGTCACCGACGGTTTACTAAAGACTTTAATAATAACGATATTATTAAATAAGTAAGTAAAATGGAAATTTAGGTAAGTATATAGAAATGGATCATTTTCATTGGTAACACAAACATAAGTGTTTTTTAAATGAGAAATGATATACCTTTTTATTTAATATTCTTACACGACCGTTAGTTATAAGGACTAAATTTGCAACGAACCTATAAGACGAAGGACCAATTGCAGCAGGAATTTAAAAAAAATATATATATATATATATATATATCAAAGTTAACGGTCGTTACTACTTAACGGCCGTCAAGTACTTAACGATCGTTAGTTACTGTAGATAAGGACCAAATTTGCAACGAACCTGTATGACGAAGGACCAATTGCAGGCGGAATTAAAAAAAAATCAAAGTTAACGGTCGTTACTACTTAACGGCCGTTAAGTACTTAATGACCTTTAGTTACTGTACATTTCACTATTTGGATGTGAGTGTAGCGCACTGTAGCGCTACAGTGACTTAACGGGAGTTGTTTGGCTTTAAAGATTCCTGGTAAATGTTATTTATAGTAATATCCTTGTACTTATAAAGTCCTAACATGCGAAAAAACTGATATGAAAAGAGATTATGAGTGAAAAACACTTGTAATTTTAAAAAAGAATTTAGTGGTTATTGGATGCTAAATTTAAAGAATATATATTATCCTAATAGTACATGTGTATTCATCCTTTCACATAATTTTAACGCTCTCACTTAGAGCATCAGGTGTGGCAAGAGTATCGCCGTCGCCGTCCTCGTTGGCATGCTCGCCGTCCTCGTTGCCACACCACTCACCCTTCGTTGTTGCTCGCCGTTGGTTTGCAAACCGTCTGCACGACGAGTTTGCAAACTGACACTCGTTGTACTCTTTTTTTTCTTTCTACTTTTAGCTCTTTTTTTTATTTTTATTGTTTTGTAAAATGTTTTTGAAGTTGTGTAAGTATTTAGTGTTTAGTAAAAATGTAATGTCTTTTGGTAAACGGAAATATATTAGAACATACGGGATAGTACAAATACGATTACAACATTAACTAATAAACGGAAATTAAAACACACTAGAAGTACTACAATTAAAACACACAAGTAAACTACGAATTAGTAAAACGAGTCATCCGAGACCCAGCCCTCGTCACTCGAAGCACTCGAATCGTCATCACTAGTTGACACACGGGGCAATCCATGTGCGATTCGATATGCACAACGAGCTTCTCTCCGAGCCCGTTTAGCTAACCAGTACTCCTCACGAGCTCTTCTCTCCTCTTCTTCCTCAGCCTGAACCCTCAACAACTCTTGCATGTCTTGCTCGTACAGTTCATCCTCAGTCAATGCCCGTGGTGGTGGATTGTTTGGTGGTGGGTTGTGTGGTGGTGGATTGTTTAAAGATGGAAACAGAACTTCAGGTGGAGTGTTTTGTGGTAGAGTGTCATACTGGAAAACTGGAAACAAATCTTGCGGTGGATTATTGTGTTGTTGATTGTCATACTGGAAAACTGGAAACAAATCTTCAGGAGGGGTGTTGTATTCTGAACCGTTATTTGGTGAATTGTGATTAGCCATTGGTTTGAGGGATGAAATTTGTGATTTCTGTATGAGTTATGTGTGATTTGTGTGTGTTTTTGGAAGAACTAGGCAAGGTTATTTATAGGGCCGTTTGAATACATTCAAATTCAAAATTTAGCCCGCTCATGAATTTGAATTTGAATTCAAACGTTTAACCGCCCATTTTTTGAATTTGAATTTTAAATTTGAATTCCACACGTTTTGTACTGCATGTTTTTTTTATATCAAATGTGTACTGCACGTTTTTTGAATTTGAATTAAATGTGTACTTCACGTTTTTTTGAAATTTGAATTTAAACCGTTAACCGCTCATTTTTTGAATTTCAAATTTCAAATTTATCCCGCTAAGGTTTATCCACTCCTACATATAGGATATACTATCATAGAATTTGTCACACACTTCACACACTTAACTCTCTAAGGAAATTCACAATGGTTGTTCGTTGGTCTATAGAAGAAGAAAGCTTGCTTGCAGATATGTGGCAAAATGTGCACGAGTTCCACTACGCCGAAGGACCTTTCTAGCAGGTTGTAACAGAAAGATTCAATGAACAATCTGATGGTCCTTACGGTAACAAAAGCCAGATTAGGGGAAAGTGGGCAAGAATGAATGTTGATTGTCATAAATTTCATGAAATTGTCTTGAATTTGCAGCCCACCCCTGAGCCAGACGTTCGTGTTGAAGATGCCATGAACGTTTTCACAGAACGCCATGGTATGCAATTCAGATATTTTCACGTTTGGGTGATTTTGCATAACAACCACGCCTGGAACCGCCTTTAGGAATAAATGTCTTTTGTATTCTGTATCGTGTGTTTGTTTATGTTAAGTGTGGGAGGTTAACGGCTAGTTTATGGTTAATGACTTTTGTATGATGTTATGTTTGAGTTTGAATAAAAGTCTTAACGGCTAGTTTCTCCAATAAAGTTATCTAACGGCTAGTTTTAGTATAAATACAATCGTTACTCAACTTCTATTGTCAAACAACTAAAACTAAATTTCACATACACACTATGGCTAACCAACCAGCTCAGGTGCAAACAAGAATACTTACCCGATTACGCAATGAACAAGAAAATGAACTTAAGTTGATTAACAAATTGTTTGGTGAGATAGCTCGTATTATTCGACAGAGGGAGTCTCGTGCTCCAGAGGTCGAAATGTTACGAGAGCTGCCTCAAGACCATCCAATAGTCATGGTCGGTCTACAAACCCTTTTAAGAAATGATGAAACAGATTTGGAACTTCAAGTCGCATTGAAAATGGTCATGGAACAAGTGTTGCAAGTATCTATAATACTATAAGATTAGGCCCTCTAATTGAATGTGGAGGCGCCAAGACATCGAGAGGGAAGTGCAAAGGTTGCCGGAATTGAATACGTAGTCCTTAAATTAAATGTGTAGTAATCATGACATAGTTTTTTTTAGTTAAAATCGTGTGATTGGAGCCTTAATTGTTCGACCTGAGTAATTGCGAGCATGCAAAGATTCATGTCGTTACATTCATGTTTGCTTAATGGAGGAGATGGAAGAGCAAAGGTTGCCGAAATTGATCACATGGTATTTAATATAGAATTAAAATTCGGTTATGGATTGAGAAGAAGTTGAAAGGATTGCAAGAATAATTAATGATTTATCCTAATCCATGCCTATATAAACCGGCCAAAATCACATGCACAAACACAAAAGTTCGAATNTTTTTTTTTCTATTTCCGTTTCACGTTATTTATAACTCCCCTAAATCAATGTTTTTTTAGCTATGAATCTTCTTAATACAACTAATCAGTTTGTCAAAACAGATCCAACGGTCTCTATTGCAGGGTGCTTACTACGCTCCTTTTCTCCGCGCGTACATGCACCATATGAGGCTTTGAAACATCTTTGTGCTTTTACCCTCCAAGTTCATGTAACGTGCTATATTTATACCCTTATAGATTATGACATTGTTCATTTTTCACCTAAACTTTCCCCAGTTAGTTTTAGAAATAAGAATGACAAATTGCTCTTTTCTTTCAAAGGCAAAAGGTCTCAATATATAGAACCAAGAATAATACAACAAAAGTGGTGCGATACTAGGATGACCAAGTGTACGTTCAAAAAACATGATATCTATAATACTATAAGATTAGGCCCTCTAATTGAATGTGGAGGCGCCAAGACATCGAGAGGGAAGTGCAAGGGTTGCCGGAATTGAATACGTAGTCCTTAAATTAAATGTGTAGTAATCATGACATAGTTTTTTTTAGTTAAAATCGTGTGATTGGAGCCTTAATTGTTCGACCTGAGTAATTGCGAGCATGCAAAGAGTCATGTCGTTACATTCATGTTTGCTTAATGGAGGAGATGGAAGAGCAAAGGTTGCCGAAATTGATCACATGGTATTTAATATAGAATTAAAATTCGGTTATGGATTGAGAAGAAGTTGAAAGGATTGCAAGAATAATTAATGATTTATCCTAATCCATGCCTATATAAACCGGCCAAAATCACATGCACAAACACAAAAGTTCGAATCTTCATTCCTCCTACTTTATTTTGTAATTTATTTTTAGGATTGTTTCTTGACTTTCTTTTTTTATGTGTGCAGGTAATACATACAACATGATTCTCTTACTAATGTTACAAGAGAAGAGAAGAGGTGATGTATCTATAATCTTTCTTTTCTCAATCTCATCTTCCTATACACGTTCATATATTTTAATGGTTTTTAAAAATAGTTCCACATGTTGATGAGCCTAAATTTGAGATATACATAAATGCATGCATATTTGCTATTATTTTTCTCAAGTAATCACTTATTTATCCGCTATTACAAGGAATAATACATTAAAGATGATATAGAGACGTAGGGCGTGACGAGTTGGTTAAGAAGATCGTTCAAAACGATCTACAGCGAATGGTCAAGAAGGTCGTTCAAGACGGGCTACAACGAAGATCATAGAAATAAAGATTCGAATGTGGCAAAAACCGATCCCAAATGAGGACTCATCGGTTAGTTTGGATGGATTTTTTAGGGATACTACTAAATATATATTGAGTTTACAAATGAGAATGATACTCATAAAGATTCCTTATCTTTTGTTCATGATGTATCACGTGAATTGCTTTGTCCAAATGTGACAATATGCTTATCGATTGAATATTTAAGCGTGTACACAAGTAAAATTTCTTTAAATTATATACCAATGTTTATCGTTATGTACCAATTTATGTATATATTCATGAATCAATGTTATATCAATAGTCAATATGTGAAATATATCTATTTTATGTTTTGATAGTTTATTTGTAAAGTTGGTTTATATTTAAATTGTGGGGAGCAATCTTAGTACCGAAAAACCAAAAGCATCTTGCTTCAAATTTGCATCGTATGCATATTCTTCTTTGGATATGAATACTAAATGGTGATATCTTTTTGTCAATTTGATTATGAATAATTATTTTTGGGTATCTAGCTTCTCAAGTTTTCGTCCTTTTTCATGTCATGGACAAAACAAGATCCAATTAGAACGTCAAATTAATTGGTACAAGTAATTGATCTAATAACCAATTATTTTTGGCTTGACATTTACAAATATCAATTATAATGGTGTACACTATTCGACTTATAAATAATTTTGAGAATTTGTGATACCAAATCACAACTGATGAACCTATTGATCAACAAAATGAAAAAAAAATAGTTATGAGCAATATGCTACGAGCAATTAGAATAAAATAACGAAAGTTAGTGCTCAATACATTACGAACAATTAAAATGAGACCGAGTGCATCGCACGGGTCGGAATTAATAAATGTATCCCATGAAGATGAAGTCCACGAACATTTTACTACATCCTTTTCATTTGGCATATAATATGAATGGTATAAGATTCTCAAAGAAAATTAATTTTAATATCTTTATTTGAAGTGATGTTGCATCCCACGGGTCATGAGGCAACCCGAGTATCCAAAAGTTTTAGGAATTATTAATAGTGTGTTAATTAATATTCATTTAGTTAACTATTTGGAATCGAGTTTACTGAGAAAATTTATTAATATGAGTTACACTTCAATGTTAATTTTCAATGCAATTAGTTGTACAGTAAAATGAATAAAGCCAAAGACGTTTGTAACGATTTTTATACAGTTTATGTGGCATTATTACACATACATGATTATATTAACTTTTACATATATGTCCCAAAATTATTGTCCACTTTGAATTTTCAAAGTCAAAATGTTTCAACTTTAACCACAAATATATATTTTTTATTATATAATACTTGATGAAAAATTATACCATTGAAAAGTAGACTTAAAACCCAATCCATTTATATATTTTGCATCAAATATTATATAACACCCACAAAAATATTTAAGGTCAAAGTTGAAGAAAAAAGACTAAAAAAGTCAATACTGGACAATAAATTTGGGACGGAGGGAGTAGTATGTTGTATTGTTATGAATAATTAGTGAAATGAATTTAATTTATTTAATGAAATGAATAAAAAAATAAATGTGTAAGTGGTGGGGCCCGAATGAAGAAATTGAGGTTAGTTGTTTAGGGAGGGGGGTTAGTTGTAAAGATGTGTTGGGTGATGTGGGGTGATGTGGCCCGAATAAAGAGCCAAAATTTGTTGACCACACCTGATGCTCTTAGGCATGCAGTATCCCTCAAAATATACATAGATAAAGGTTAATGTCTAGAAACGTTTCCTTTACTACGAAAACATATAAGCGTAAGTTTCATTTAAAGAACTTCATCATCTCTTAAATGATATAATGGCTTGAAATTATTGATCGTCCCTTTGTGACGTAAATCTTTATTAACAAAGACATGGACTGTCGTCATTCTCATTCACATTGTATTGAGATTTGAGAATTAGTCCTTTTTGACTACCTTTTCCAGTAGCGTTTGAACTTAGATTTAAATACAATACGTAGTTACATTTCGAGTGTCATATATCCCAAATCTAAGGACACAATGATATATAACCATATCGAAATTCAATGTTTGACGCCAAATGAAATGATATCCTTGTAGCAGGTCAATCTAATATTCATCCACCGTTACATATGATTTTTGACATTTCTTAAAGTTAAATATTCATTAGTGAATAAACCCAAACATCCTTAATAGTCTCAATTCATCATTATTGTTAGGGAAAATTTTCTAAAAATACATCGAACTTGCTACTTTTTACTATTGTATGCAATGAACTTTTTTTTCCCTATTGTATGCATAAACTTTCTTAATTATCTTATTGTATACATAAACTTTCTTAATCACCCTATTGTATGCATCATTAGTCCTAACTGAGTTAAAATATTTGCATCGTTAGTCCTCATTGACTATAGAGTTAAAATATTTGCATCGTTAGTCCTAATTGAGTTAAAATATTTGCATCGTTACAAAATACAAATAGCAAAACAAAGTGATTTGGAAAGTAACCAAACAAAAAATATGATCATACCTCTACACTGCTTCCGCAAACCCCTCCTACACAAAAGTCAAAAGCGTTTTACCACGTCGCCCTAAACGAAAATGAATAAAAAATGTGGCAAAATATTTGATAAAAAAAAAGTGTGGCAAAAGATTTGATAAAAACATGAGAGATGAAAACGTATAAAAACGAACGAAAATGATAAAAACGTAAAAATAGTCAATGAGGACTAACGATGCAAATATTTTAACTCAATGAGGACTAACGATGCAAATATTTTAACTCTATAGTCAATGAGGACTAACGATGCAAATATTTTAACTCAATGAGGACTAACGATGCA
>LBNU01022282.1:104420-140695 GCA_014162995.1 Artemisia annua | reverse complement strand
GTATTTCATGCATAGGTTGCCTATCGGTGCAGCTCCATGATAGGATGCTTGACTGTATCGTCATAAGAGTGTGGTAGGAACTTGATAGAGTTAGGGAATTGAACGCACTCCCTACGACTTGTTAGGAATCACCCGTCAGTCCACAGAAACTTCAACTACTATCACATGATAAAAGATATTAGGTAATGAATCTTAAGTAAACACTATTCTCCACTCTTGATATTTTCTCTAAACCAAAAAAATACAAAAATATAAGTAGCTTAGAAGTAGATAACTTGGGTTAGTTGACTAGCAACTAATTCCGCCCTATCCTCCAAAACCAGAGATTTACTGCTTTCATAAAACATAAAAATACAAAAAGAATCTTCCTCCACCCTTAGATCTAGATTAGAGTAGTTTTTAGCCTAACGAACAATATTCCCTGTGAGAGAACGATCAATCCCCCGGTACTTGCCACTTCACTATACTACATCGGTCAGGTACACTGCCTGGTGGGGATTGCAAGCTTCTCGAGATCCCTCGAGAGGTAAAACGTAGTGCGTGTTGCAATCCACGTGCATCAGTAATCCTGACACTAATAAAATTATGGCAAGAATGGATGCCATGGCAATTAAAATGGATGCTCAATACAAAGAGATAAAAGAACAACGTGAAAGTTGTAATCATTGTGGCAGAAACCATGCTACCGCAAATTGCAGTGATGATGACACACCTATGTCACGTGAAGAAGAAGCTAAATTTATGAACACATTTAGACGCACCCATTACTATGAGAACTATCGTAATCGTGATCGTGAACGTGAACGATGGAGACCTAGTGCGAAAAATGAATATAATCGAGAACCTTACAAACAAGCAAACACTGATGAAAAACCAGACGTTCAAACACAACTGAATGATTTATTAAAGCACAAAAATCAACAAACCTTTTTGCAAAAGATCAATTCATGGACTTAAAAGATAAAGTTGAATCCGCTGCTAGAAATCACCAAGCTTCAATGCAAAATTTGAAAGCCAATTTCGACAGATTTGCTGAAAAGCAATCAGGTTGAGCTTCTGGATCTCTTCCTAGTAACACTCAACCTAATCCTAAAAACAAACCTTATCAACCACCGCAAGCTCAACATGAGCATGTGAATGCTATTACCACAAGAAATGGTACTTCTTATGATCCACCAATCGATCCTAGTCAAACTCAACAACCTGTTAAAGTTTTCACTGATGATGAAGACGAGGATGAACCTGTTCCTCGAAAGGAAGCCACAACTCCTAAGACACCAGTACCTAAACCCTGCAAACCTAGAATTCCATACCCTCAACGCTTAAGAAAAGAAAAAATGGAAGCTCAGTATGGAAAATTCCTTGATATAATTCGAGCTGTTCGAATTAATGTCTCTCTTGTTGATGTTATAGCCGGAATACCCAACTATGGGAAATTTCTTAAAGAACTTGTTAGTAACATAAGCAAACTCGAACTAATTTCAGCAACTTTCCTTAATGAAGAGTGTTCAGCTATCGTTCAGAACAAAATCCCACCAAAACATGGAGACCCAGGAAGTTTCTTGATTCCTTGTACTTTCAGTAAAACATTCTCATGCAATGCTTTAGCCGATCTTGGTGCTAGCATTAATCTGATGCCGTATTCTCTCTATGCTAAATTATCCATTGAAACACTTAAACCAACTTAGATGAGGGTTCGGTTAGCTGACCGATCTTTCCAATATCCTGTTGGAATAGCTGAAAACATGTTAGTTGAAGTTGGAAAATTCACCTTTCTAGTTGATTTCGTTATCCTAGAAATGGAGGAAGATAGCAAGGTACCCCTAATCTTAGGAAGACCTTTTCTCCATACAGCCGATGCAATGATTCGAGTTAAACAGAAACAACTCAATCTTGGAGTTGGAAAAAAAGAATGATTGTTGGGAATAAAGCTAACAGTTACCACTGACAGGCTTGTGGAAGACACTGCTGAAGAATGCATTGGCAGTGGAAACTTGGTATGTGCTTAAACACATACCTTTTCTTGACCAAATTAAGACCTAAAAGACCAAAAACCCGCAAATAAATGCCAAATATATGTGTTTTTGTGTTTTTGTACATGCAGGTAACAAAGTATGAGATAACGACAAAAACCAAGACAAAATCACGAAAAACGAGCACGAGAATGGAAAAGAGTAAATATTTATAGCTGGATAAGATTCTAAGCTCAAAAATGTTCAAAAGAAGCCCCTGAAGATTATAAAGTTTCAAGAATAGTCCCTGGATAAAGTTTTCAAAAATGGTCCCTCACCTTTGAGAAGTTATCAAGATTAGTCCCTGAGAGAATAAATTCAAGAAATGACAACTTTGGTCCTTCTAGATATCAAGAATTATCACAATTAGCCCTTGGAAAAATACTATGGATATTTGGCAGCCTTGGTCCCTAAGTTTTCAGAATATACACATTTAACCCCTAAGTTTTATCCTAAATCTATACACCTTATAACCTTTAACCCTTTATAAAATTTAAACCCAAATCTTGTCACTAAAAATCCTAAGCCCAGCCACCCACTAACCCCTTGGCCCATAACCATCACCAACCCACCACACAAGTTACCCAACCCACAAATCAAAGAAATTATAAAAAAATCTTACCCCCGTTTTCCCTTTTACCCCATCTTCCCCACACAACCCTCCCTTGTAAATCCAAATTTACCTCGCCCTAAACCTCGTACCCTTTAGAACCTAGTACCTAGGACATTCTAAGCCTGCCAACGTTTCAAAGAAGGTGCTAACGTGGCCAATTGAAGCGTTATCATTGGATGGAAGGGACTGGAAGGACCAAGGTGATAAGGACCATGAAATTCAAGAACTTTCTAGGTGGGAAATGATCCTGAGGATGAGATAAGGTTTCATGAAGCTTCACCACCGACTTTCACAGGCTATAAAAGGGGCTCTTGGTCATGGTTGTAATCGGGTAGAACAATAGTCATAAGTCCTTAGTGTTTTCAAAAAAGCTCTTGTATTTCTTTAAGTTTTCCTTCTAATTCAGCACTTGTTCAATAAAATTTTAAGCTTTCTATAATTTGCTTTAATTTCTGTTCTAGCTTTTTACTTACAATAAGCTCTTGTTTACTTCACAAGCTCTTTATTTCCTACTTATTTTAAAGTTTCCTTAAGCCCTTTACTATTTCATAAGCTCTTATCTCTTTCTGTACAGCTTTATATATATATATATATATATACTATGATATTTATAAATATATATATATATATATATATAATATATATCATAATATATATATATATATATATAATATATATAATAATATATTGTATATATATATATATAATATATATATATATATAATATAATATATCATAAGCCAGAGGCTATTAAGTTCCATAAGCTCTTAAGCCTCCTGGTAAGCTCATATAGCCTTCTTCTAGCTATTGTGAGCTTACTCTTTCATCTCATAAGCATAATTTGCCTTCTGCTAGGTAACAAGTAAGTTCTTTTCTACCTTTACTTTATTAGCTTATTAGCATTTACTTTTAGCTTAATCTCAGTTATTTTTAGCTCATCTATTAGTAGTAATCATTAGTTTGTAGCCTAGTGTTTGTGTGTTTGCATAATACCAAATATTTAGTTCTAATCTGTTAAATTTTAGTGATTAGTGCATCTTGAATACTTGTAGTCTAAGTCTGCATATTAGCACTCTTTTAGGTCTAAAATAAGATAGGAAATAAGATTTGATAAGCTGTTTTAAGTCTAGAAGCCTAGAACTCATAATCCTAGTGAAACTGTCACATATCAGGGTGTTTGGAATAAGCTGTTTCAAGGTAGTTTATTGCCCTTTAGGCTGAGATTTATGCACATCTACATTTCTTAGATCACATTAGGCCTAGATAAATCAATAAATTGCATTCCTTTTAGCAAAAAGTCAAATCTTAACTCACATCTTAATTCTGTCAGTAAGAATAGTTTTTAGCAGCCAAAATCTTGTGCATTGTTAGAATTAGGGTACATTTAGGGTTAGAGATTCATAGATTAGCTTAAAACATCATCCAGAGTTAGTTTTGATCATTGGAAATTCAGTTTAGTCAACTTAGGTTCAATACACAAAAAAGTCAAAACTGCATTCATACTTTAGTTGAACAGATTTGGTAATTGACCCATAGGACTCATTATTAAGCTAAAATAAGTTTGGATTGTGGATTTTTGTTCTTTGGTGGTTAGATTTCAAGAACCAACAGGCTTATTTCTCTTTTGGATTCATAAAAGCACCTAGATTTAAGCTCAAAAAGTGCTAGTCTGCTTAGATTTCCCCTGTTACTCAGATTCCAAGCCAACTTCACAAGCCACTATTAAGCTTTCTAGTGGAGATTTTGATGAGCTTTTTGGGGCAAAATATAGTCAATCCAGCTGTTTCTAAGATTCCACAATTGGTTTCCCAAATAGTGCTTATCTAGAGTGCTTATTTGAGCTAAATTCTCTGTCCCATTTCTGTTTGTTCTTGGTTATTGTTTCAGTGCTTATTTGCCTATTTGCTTAGCTTTTCTTATTTTTTCCTGCTAATTAGTGCTCTATTAGGTTAGTTATAGGTCCTGTAGAAGTTTGGTCTTTATTTCTTTTCAATTACTTATTATTAGCTTATTTGTAAACTGCTTATTTGTTCTAAACAGCTTATTAGGGTTTCAAAATAGTGTAGCTTATTTTTATTAGGTCCCTAGACTTATTTTAGATTTTCCTTAAAAAAATCAGAATTATCTAAGCTTATTTGCTATTTCTTTTATTTAATTTTAGTTTTTAATTACTTTTTAAGTATTTTTAATTAGTAATAATTAAATAAAAATCCAAAAAAAAAAATAGTTTTTTGTTTTAAAAGTAGTTTTTAGTTATTTTATAATTTCAGAAAAATAAATTTTACTTTTCTAAATTATCTTCTATTTATTTAGTATTTTTAGTAATTAACAATAATTAATATTAGTTTTTAATTAATAATAAATATATAAAAAGCTAAAAAAGTATAATTTTTAAAGTTTTAAAATTTCTTTTTAAGTATTTTAGAATTTTCAAAATTATTTTTCACTTTTCTTAATTTATTTTCCTTTTTAGTTTTAATTAAATAACTTAAATTAGTTTTAAAGTAAAATTAAATAAATAAAAAGTAGTAAAAGAAATTTTAAATAAAAGTAAAGTTTAAATTTACGTTTTAAACCCTTAGGAATTTAGAATTTGCATTTAGGGTTTAGGTCTTTCATAGTTGACTTAGTTTTCCCGAGATTAGCTCGGGAATTTAGGATTCGATCCCGTTTTACGTTTAGGTTTTTATTTTCGTGTTTTACGTGTTTTTTCGTGCTTTTCATACTTTTTCATGTTTCTATTTGTTTTTATTTGTAGAAATTTAGGGTTCCCCTACCCTGCACGATTCATTTCACGAATCACGAACACGAACCAACGAACCAAGTTTCAGCCTTCGTTGGGACTACGACCCGGGGATACATATTTACCGGTGCTATCCTCAGACGATATTGGTTGTATATCTATACGTACACACCAAAACTCATTACCACTGCTAGTACATATAATTTCCACTGCCTATTAGATAACTGATGTATTCGTGTATAGATAAGTATAGAATAGATCTTGTGTATATTCTATTTTGATAGCTTAATACTTATCTTGTAAAGGACTCCTTGCTCTATAAAAGGAGATCCTAGGTCATTATCTAAGGTACGAATTACTCTAGAGAGCTTCAAGGTGTAACCCTAGTGATAGCTAAGATCACTCGTATTATTATCATTAATAATATTGAAGCTTTATGTTACATACTACTGTTCTCACTCACAATACATCACATAAACAATCTTCTAAGTGTTACTAAGTAAATTCGGCGTGCTTAATAACATTACTCAAAGTATCTCTAACACAAGGTGTGTGTTTAGATCCATCAAGTGGTATCAGAGCCAGGTTGCTGATACTTTGATTTAGAAGATCCAAGAAGAAGCTTAACTCACTCACTCAAAGATGGAGATGGAAAACAATCAGTCAAACTCTTCTGTTCCAAGACTTCACAAACTCAAACTTAATGAGTTTGAGATGTGGAGGATCATGATAGAGTAATTAGATTAAAAGCTCGTGCGTAGCACGAGTTCTGCATGCCTCGTTTTTTTTAATGAGTGGCAAGAATTTATTAATTGGATCTTTAAAGAGTTTAGGATCTATATTGAACTTTCCTCTTAGCACCAACGGTAGATGAATTAATCATCAATTAAAAGGTTGTGTTTAAATTTTAACTAAGAAATAATTTTATATGCATGATTGTGAAATGAGAAAAGTCTAAAATACATCCCTGTGGTTTGGCCTTTTCTCGCTTTACATCCTCGTGCTTTTTTTTTTTGCACAAAATCATCCTTCCGTTAGTAAAGTTGGCACAAAACCATCCCCCCGTTATTAATATCAGTCAATGAGGACTAACGATGCAAATTATTTTCCGTTATCTCCTAAGAAGAGTTAATATATTTGCATCCTTAGTCCTCATTGAGTTAAAATATTTTCATTGTTAGTCCTTATTGACTATAGAGTTAATATTTGCATCATTAGTCCTTATTGAGTTAAATATTTGCATCGTTAGTCCTCATTGAATATTTTTACGTTTTTATCCTTTTTCGTCCGTCTTTCTTACATTTTTGTCCGTTTCTATCCGTTTCGTCCGTTTTTATCATGTTTTCATAGGTTTTTAATCAGTTTTAGTCCGTTTTTATATGTTTTCATCCATTTTTCTCATGTTTTTATCTGTTTCTTCCGTTTTTCTCACGTTTTCATACGTTTTTATCCGTGTTCATACACTTTTATTCGTTTTCGTCTATTATTCTACGTTTTCTTATGTTTTTCTTATGTTTTTATCCGTTTTCATCCATTTTTATACATATATTATGTATGAAAGCGTATAAAAATGTA
This sequence comes from Artemisia annua, assembly GCA_014162995.1. Taxonomy (NCBI): domain Eukaryota; kingdom Viridiplantae; phylum Streptophyta; class Magnoliopsida; order Asterales; family Asteraceae; genus Artemisia; species Artemisia annua. The sequence continues at coordinate 133,752 of LBNU01022282.1, read as the reverse complement.
TGAAAATGGATAAAAACGTAGGAAACTTTACATTTTATAAAAATGTTTCTATATCAATTTTAAATCACAATTTTGACCAATTTCTGCTCTGAATCATCAAAAGTGTAAAACACGAAAGTTGTCCGGAATAATGTTTTACATCAAAACTCGCTAGATTTTAACCTGAAATTGCAAAACAATGACTGCTTACTACCAAAACTTAAGCGGTTTTCGACCAAATTCATAACTTGTACACTTATAAATTCTTGTAAATCTTATAAGTTTGATGATTTACACAAGCTATAACTTATAAGATTTACAAGAGTTTATAAGTTTGTTGCACTAGTTTTGACTAATTACGAAAGTTCATTCCTCAATCATGTCATGTCTTTTAACACAATAAAACTCAAGTACAAGGACTAAAGGGTTGTGTTGGGTCACTGAAAGTACCCAAGCTTTCCTTAACTAGGATTTGAACATAAAATCACCTAAGTGTTGAATTCCCTAAAACATAATCAAGTCACTGAGTGAACAGTCATTCGGTGAGTCATCTTCAGGATGTTTAGAACAAGCCTAACGAAGAAACGTTTTCCATTCAGTGAGGCGGACTCTCAGTGAATGGCATCTAAGCCAAAGAAGAAGATGATGGATTCAGTGAGCGATGACAATAGCTCACTGAATCCCCAAGTCTCCTCACCAACTATGAAGACTGAAGAAAGCTACCTGAAGACTGAAGAATAGGCGGGATTGGGAGGGAAAGTTTGAACTGTCCCAATAAAGTGCTTTATCGCTTTATAAGTCAAACTTTCCTTATTTGGCTACAATCCAACCTAATCCTAAAAAGGTTTATCTGTCTTCTAACCCAATATGGGTTGCCTTCAACAGTGAACAAGATCTTCTAAAGATTTATCTTTAGAAGTCTTTAATCCATTGGACAATAGTATGTATTATACTTGTGTATAAATAGGATCATAAAGAGGAGAAAAGGTTAAGTTTGTGCAATTAATGCTTAGACATTCACAAACCCTTTTCTCCTCCAAAGAACATACTTGTACTCGAGATAGCTCGATTGTACCTTAGTTGTCACTTAAGCTTAGCTTAAGTTTAGTGAGGAGAAACACACCATACTTGTCATTTCAATCCCAAGTGTTTATTCCGCAAAACACTTGGGTATAATTCTTTGATTCATTTCTAATAAGAATTAAACGTTGAAAATTACCTTGTGTTTTGATTTACGTTTTATTCTTATATCTTGTTTTATCAAAGAACCTCACTACATCATTATGTCATAATGCACGGTTAGATTAACTTCATTGTTAACTTAACTGGGTAAAAGGGACCAACAGGTTGAATATTCAAGCCAAACTTAATGCGAAAAGCTAATAACCATGGTCCCTTCAGTTTAAAAAAGGTCCAACTTAAGGTACATTAGATAAAAAGCCATATTAAAGAAGCTCGCTTCCTGAAAGTGTAAAAGTTCAATCGACAATCATAAGAAAGTGTAGCTAATTAAACGTAAACGCTAAAAATCTTAACTCCCAGTTTCGGCCTTATGATACGAGTAATATATAAGAAAGATGAGATATTGGTATGAAAATTTATACACGAAAATAACTTCTAGAGATGATAAAGATATACCATCAAGACCATGTGAAGATGAACTGTGGCACATCAATACATAATTGTTTGCCTACATTAAAGTTTAACAATAAAAAGGTGATCAAAGTGCTCAAAACATATATTACCATGTTTCAGAGAAAGGATAACGTACTATTTTTTTTTTCGAAACAAACAGTCAACAACGTTAGTTGAAAAAAAAAATAATATGACAAAATGTGAGCTTATATGAAATAAGAAATGCAAGTTAATCAAGTAATGATTTTTTTTATATATATATTTTAATACCTCTAATTAATCATATCGACTGCTGCATTAGAAAACATCAGAAGTAAACTTGGTAACATGGATAAGTTCCCATGCATAATGGCAATCATTAAGCCAACCAAGCAAAACCTAAACTAGGTTTATAAAGCAATTATGAGTCGCATAGAAAGACAAAGATCCAGTCCACAGCCTAAAGTGCATATGGGTTGTCCTGTATACGAGTATCTAACCTAAATTATGCCACCAACTTCTCCTCATTAAGATGCTTGAAAATATATACTCCATAGCCCATACTTTACTAGATAAATACTCGTACATAGCAACGAGATTTTATAGCGTCATATAGTTATAATGATAAAAAAGTTTATGTGTTATAAATGAAAAATAATACAATAGTAAAAGTTTGAGAATTTTGGGATTAAACATAATGTTTTGAAACCCGGTTCGACCGAGGTGGTTCAACCAGTTGAACTGTTCCGGTCAAAAAACGGGTCAGTTTAAACTGGGTCAACTCAACGGGTTGGGTCGAAAAACGGGTCAAATAAACCGAGTCAACGTGCCGGGTTTGAAGCGTCCCGGGTCAACCCGGTTTTCGATGTGTATTATTAGTTTTCTTTTGAAACATATGTTTTCAACATTTCCTTTTTTTAACTTCAACTTTTCACTTGCTCATAATTAATTGTTTCAACATTTTCTTTTTAATTTTTTTTTTCACATTTCACTTTCTTGACTTTTCACTTTGACCATTTTTGTTTTATAAATATAAATTTATTTTATAGATATAGATAGTATAGATATTTATTTTCTACTTGTTAAATGTATATTTTTTCTAAAAAAACATTATGTACACCTTAGTCCTTAGAGAGGTCGATAACAATCGTTCATTTGAAGGATTTTCAGAAGGATGTTAAGAAAGATATAACAATCCTTTTCATAAACAGACTGAATTCTTGGTTTAGAAAGTCTAGTTTTTTTTACATAAAATATTTACTGATTCTGATTTCTTTCATTTGAGGCACCTAGTAGTGAAAAATAGGAACATACTTGTAATATTCTAGAGATATTAACTACTAGTACCTATTTTATAAATAATACATGAAGTTAGTTTTTATTTTATTTTATTTTTAATTGTGATGCAATGTTAGTACTTAGTCGATACTTATTCCCCAAATATCGTCATTGCTTCTTCTACGAGAAAAGAATTTCATGACAATGGGCCCTTTTATCTCAACGCGGTATTGCTCCGTCAAGTTTTCACCCATTGCAATAAATTCCCTATCGTTGTCTCCTGTAAGAACCCGTGTCGGCCTCTTTACCATTCTGTATGTGTATCAAAAAGTTTTAATCTTAAAAAGATATTAACCAAAAGTTAGTTGATGTTTCTCAATAATTGGTTGTCGAAAATAAATGTAACAAAATTATGAGTATATACATTATAATGATTTAAGATGATAATGAAACAAAAATAGATGATTAGTATTAGCATTTTGCCCATTTAAAATTGGAATAAGTAATGACAAAGAAGTCAAAATCAAGTAATAGCATTGACCAAAGTTTTTAAAAATGGGTTGCCTTTGGAAAGGCCAACATCCCATTTGCTAATGAAATGGAGGTCTCATAAAGAATGATGGTCTTTTATGTCTTCTTTTGCCCATCCTTTTGTCTCTTTCCATCACAACCAAATACTTTGGCCCAAATATAAGTTCCTTTCACATGCCATTCCGGTCGGGTCTCATCGGACTCGAGCCATTTAATTTGGTGTAACAACCATAGATGATCGATCGATGATGCACAAAGTATTAAGGAGAGTGGGATCAAAGTCATGCACTCGATGGAACTCGTCAACAGAAAACCAAATCGAAGAAAATGTGAAGAAGTCCAACTAACAAAAAATCAAATTAGCTAAGTATAACCAGTGAGCTCAAATGCTTTACGATAATGCATAAACATAGTTGATCGATCATAGCAAATTATATAACTCGATCACATGGCCCGTAATCCTAACGTGTGAAAGGATCTTTGCAATTGATGTTGAGAACTTCATGATGAGGCTTGAACGTTCATAGTTTTTAGGTCGTTTAGGTCGACATGGTCATTTAGGTCAAAATGGTCTTTTGTCATTGTTGGCTCAATCAATTTTATCTATATTTACCTTAAAAGGGGTTAAAAGTTCACAAGAGATGTAAACTAACTTCCTTTAGACCAATAGTTATCACTTTCAGATTAAAGTATGCACAAATGCATATTCGAGTTTATGTATACAAGGTAAATAGTTATTGCTTTTGGTATAAGAGTCAAAATGAAAGTGTGCAATTTTTTATTTCATTGAACAAAAGACAATAGAAGAAATCCTAAAATTAAGCCTTAACATTATGTTAAAAACATAAAAAATTTGATCGTGATTCATACATTCATAGGATAAGTATAAAAAATAAAATTGAAATGAAATCATTTTGCATGGATTTTGTCACATGCACATGATCCATCATTCGGATCTAACTCTAAACAAGTACTAAATGAGATGGTCCCAAAAGGGTGACAAGGTAATTTCATACCAAAGCATTCTTAGCCTCATTGACTATATAAACCCATTGTATGCTTATTCTCCATGCACACAAATACCTCAAAACATTTCAAGTAATCTAGCTATACATTAACAAGATGGTTTCAAAGGTGGAGCAAGCTAAGGAAACTCAACAACAAAAAACTCAAAATCACTACCACAACCGGCAATCGGTGCTCCAACGAGAGATGATAATGCATTGTAACAAAGGCAACACCACCAAGTTCAAGAGAAGCACATCTCAAATTGAAGATGATGGTGTTTCTTCTGCCATTCTCTTGTTAGCTTGCATCGCTTGCAGCCAATAAATCCGTCATATATGTGAATTTCAAATCAACGAAAAGTTCAAGATAAATGTTCCATGTCTTAATTAGTTCTTAGTGATTATAGTTTTACTAGATTTGTGGATTCATTTATTACGATGCTATGTTTTAGAAGGTAACAAGTCAATAATTCTTATATAATCTTCAGTTGCAGCCCTAAAAGTGCCGTTTCTAGTAGTGATAGTTAATCGTTGCCAACAATTTTCATTTGTTTCATCAGTGATACACTTGCAACATATAACGTACTATTAGTGGTTATGATCGCAACTTACGTAAGGGTGTTTGGATACACTACAATTCCACATACGTGTGTTGTAAACTTTGTGATCCCGGCGTTCTGGATATAACTTGAATTTCTATAAGAAAAAAAACATGTGTCGTGAACTTGCAATAATCAGTTTAATAGCGTGAATCTCATTCTGATTGTAGTTTTTGATGGTTTAGAATCAAAACTTTGGATTCCAATAAGTAAGAAAATAGTGCAAGAGATATTACATTCGACTTATTTTAGTTTCACCTTGCCCAAAATCTTGCATGTCACAGAAATCATCTGCACAGGTTGAAGTAACGAGCTTGAATAACAAGTTGTTTTCGACTTTTCGTGACTCAAAATACAGGTTTCTCAAAGCATTTGCACGCACGATACTTGCAGTATGACCCTAGTTTTAACAATTCTTCGAATACTATACTGTTTTTAACTTTTTCTTTTTATATATACATATTCAAGATCATAGAGTACCTAAAATTGCTAACTTACATGTTATGTCAGAGGAATATATAATTAAAGGATAATGATCCTTATATATTGATATTTTTTGTTGGATGATCGAGTGGTAGGGGAGTTGGAAATTAACAATATAAGTAGATCGTTTTATTAACTTAGAGCACACGATGTCACAAAATCATTCTCAATGTCATTGGATGATACTAAATGTCACCCAACACCTCTCTCAAAGTCATCCCCGGTGTCAAGGGACAACGTCATCCCAATGTTGTGACACTCATTTTCGAATTCACTATACCTAGAGTTCTTAGGCAACCAAAGTGGAGGGATTTTGGGACTTCATTGGCAAATCAGCGCCATGTAATGTATCCAAACTTAGTTATTTAGGAGAATGATACTTATGTTGTAACTTTTCGTCTTAAAAGTACGCTTAGCAGTGAGACATCTCACTTATATTGCCAAGCGGACTTTTAAGACATTTATTTTCTAAAGGCAAATATTCTGGCCAAGGTTAGGTCCGAATCCACAAACCCTAAAATATTGACATCTAACACACAGAATCACGAATCATAAACTCGAATATATCTCGAAATACACCACTTTGTACCCTAAACAAGTAGAAGTACGCCATCATATGCAATGAACAAATTCGAAACCAAGAAACTTGTCCCCTAATAAGCCAAGAACATGGAGCATGTGGTGAATCCAGCAACTCACGTGTCACTCTTTTTGGAGAATGAAAAGAAAAGACATAAATACTAAATATCGTGTGCTAGATACAATGCATTCAATGGATTGTCTACATTCGGTACATAGTAACTCTCACATGGTATTGTTTTGTAAACGACTTAACCAACAAAACCGTTATGGGTCTACATTCCTATATACATGCACTTAATGAGCCATTGTCTCATCAAAGTACAAATTATTCTACAAGTCATAATGGTTATCACTTATCAGCTTATCGTCCTAAGACAGATGATTTGATTTTTGTGATTATTGTCGTGCGTAAAATGGATTATGATACTTTCATGTTCACATGAATATGATAGGTCATGTTTGAAGAAAAATAAAAAGAGGGCCCAACTTTAATTAAAATAAAATGCTCACTTATCTCATCTAATCTCGCATTTAACTTGATTTATCACGTTCAGTTGAACATGAGATTTATCACGTTCAGTTGAACATGAGACATGAGAGGATTTCAATCCGTCTAAAATGCATGCCTAATTATGTGTATAATGCATTTAAAGCTTGACATATGTCGTATGCATTTTTTCACTCCTCATATCTACCTTTCAAATTGTCGCTTGTCTAAGTAACATCCTTAGTTATGCAATTAGGCACACAAGTTAGTCGTACCAACCATTTTTCTTTTCGTTAATATTACAAACACTTTAAGCATCTCCAATGGTCTTCCAAAAAGTTTTTGGAAAAAAAACTATTTTATGTTAAATAATGAAATCTCGTAAAGTATATTGTCTACCTTGCCCCATCTACAAAATTATGATGAGCCATATAATCTACTGTCTAATAGTTCTTAAAAACATCTTTAGTGTAGATAAGTCTTTTTTTTTTTTTTTTTTTTTTTTTTTTTTTTTTTTCTTGGCAATATATGATGCAAGTTAGACTTCGTGGGGCTTTTTTTTTGTGCGTACAGGTACAAGAACTTTGTTGGGCTTATACTGTTGGTCTATATAATTGGCAATAATTAACATATATCAGCACATTTTGTTACCCAAAAAAATCATTGTTGAGCCGAATAAGCCCAAGCCTAAATAAACTGAACGTAACCAAAATCGGGCAGCCTCGGCGAAAGTTTCGGTTTCGCTTCGGTCATAGGCTCATAGCCAAACACCGAACCGTACCGTGTCTGATGAAATTATATTGCACATGTAAATAGTCGCTATAAGAGCTTACACAAGTTCACAATTCATAAATAAATGGTGGGTTCAAACCTCGTGAATTAATCAGCCAAAAGGTCGGAAACCATAATTACCAAAAAATTCATAAATTAATGGTTGGACTCTACAACAAACAATTGGCAAATTGACCCGTCTTTTCATCGCCACAATAATCTTCTAAAAAACCCACGATTACTTTGTTCTCTTGTCTTCATGTCCTCAGCTGAAATTATACAAAACAAGTGATTAAGTAACTCGAGATTCATGATTTTAATATACAATAAGACTTGTTGAGATGAGTTCATGCAAGCCACCTTTTATTCTTCCGGCAAGATATAAAGCCTCTTCTGCAATTGGTCTCCATTGTTCAGCACACGAGTAGTTGATTCCTAAACCCACACTTAGCCCTCTTAACAATTGCACTGTACGAAGAACCGAAAACAATTCCTCCGGGAAAGCCTAAACACGTTACCAAGAGATGATGGAATAGTTAGACATTTTTTTGTCACCACAAACACATTGTTTTAAACAGAACTAAAATATTTGTAGCACCAAAAATGGCCCGTTTTAGACACATCAATTCTTTTTATGTTTCTTGTAGTTTCAAGTTTAAAAGGGCATACCCTGACGGCCACTTTTTTTATCGAAGAATCTTCAGAGAACGGTTGCAACACTTTGACTCCCGATGGCAACTTCGTATCGAACATCACCTGAGCCAACTTAAATAACTCTGCCTGTTCATTTGAACACAAGCTTAACGTATCTATGCCTAGTTCCCTGGTTTAAATAAAGGCATTATTTCCTGAATCATAGAGGAATCACTGTACCGGATTAAAATTGAAAGTTATGTAACTTGCATAGGATATATTTACCGGAATCCCTCTGTTGCCCGTGTGTGATCATTATCAGCTATTGCAAGAACAAGATTCGCGTAACCAAGCCTCAAACCGTTTGGAAGATCTTTCACTTGTCCATAATCAAGCAAGGCAACCTAAAAAGTAATAAAACGTAAAAACAATGAAATAAAGATTTTCTTCTGGATAACTTATTTCGCTTAAAAAGTAACATTTTGGACAACTGATTAATAACTATTCTTGGATTACTTATTTCGCTTAAATACATTTGGAAAACGTTGATAATATTCGGTTAACACATTTTGGACCTGTTAACAACTATAACACGTTTCATTTATAAAATATATACAAAATAACTCACACATAAATACAATTTTTTATTACAAGATTAACTTCTAAACCTAAACAACTATTGCCATTCAAAGTTACAAGCTTTCATAGGAATAGAAAAAAGGAAACATCAATTATGTGCTTTACCTCTGAGCCTTTACAAATGAGAATATTCCCTGGATGAGGATCCGCATGAAAGAATCCGCTCTTGAGTATCATTTGTCCATATGCAAGAGTCAGACTTTTTAGAATGTTCCTGCATTTGTGGACGGTGTTACCTCAAATTACGTGACTGCCCTTCACTATTTTACAAATGCAACTAGTGATTGTTAAATCAATAGTCAAACTCTCATAGTCTGTGGGGGCTTACTGCTTTGCTGCTGCTGCCATCTTACCGTCTGGATTTATTCCTCTTTTCTTAATTTCATCTCCAAGGTTCATGATCGGGACCCCGTCTATATACTCCATCACCAAGACCCTCCTATGCAATTTAGAAACAATAGAACATTAAAAAAAAACAGATACAACATGGTTGAGGGGCATTTTAGTCATATCGCTAGCAGTCAATTACTATCACGACTAAAACATCAAGGGTTTTAGACTCCACTTAAGGGTTCAGATTTTATCAGTTTAGGAAACCACGGGTTTGACATTCAACTGGAGAATACAAAACACGGATACGGCAATTTTTTCTTCTCCTAGANAAAAAAAAAAAAAAAAAAAAAAAAAAAAAAAAAAAAAAAAAAAAAAAAAAAAAAAAAAAAAAAAAAAAAAAAAAAAACAGATACAACATTGTTGAGGGGGATTTGTCATATCGCTAGCAGTCAATTGTTACCACGACTAAAACATCAAGGGTTTTGGACTCCACTTAAGGGTTCAGGATTTTTCAGTTTCGGAAACCACTGTTTGACATTCAACCGGAGAATAAAAAACACGGATATGGCATTTTTTTCATCTCCTACACAACAACAACAACAACAACATACTCAATCCCGCCGGTGCAGTGTATGGGGGAGGTAGAATGTAGACAGATCCTACCCCTAACCCAGGATAAACCCGAAAGTAGGGAGACTGCTTCCAGGAAGACTTCCGCAAGTGTAAGCGTGCGGGTTTCGTCTCCTAGGTTCCTCTTATTTTGTTGTAATTGAAGGGTATCTTAAGGATCTGCTTGGCAGTCCAATATAACTACCTTTAAACCGTCAAGTGTCTGCTACACCACTAAAAAGTTCAGGTTTTCCGCTCTCAACATTTCAAAAATGTTACACAGAGGAAACACTAAGAGTTAACAAAGACATGGGTTTGGAAGCTGATACAAACCGTATGGTATCAGGGGTCGTATCAGAAGTCGAAGTGTGTTTCCTTTGCTTAAATTACATTATTGTCTACAATTGTTGATTTGTTGTAAAAGAATGACATATAACATGTCTCACCTCGTTACGGCATTCTGTATAACTCGTGGCACTTTAACAGGTGTCTTGCGGTTAACTTGTAGGAGAAAAGTTCTAATTCTATCCATGGCATCGGCTTCTCTTGTAAAGTCAAATTCATACCCTATCTTCAGAAATATGGACAAGTACAAGATTAGCATATTACAATTAAACAACCTGCCATACCATTCTAATTAAGAAATTACTCTGTAATTATCAAAATAATAGAGTATAACTTCTATAATCTTACTTCACAAAGTTACTTGTATATATAAGAAAACAAAAAAAATGGACATAATATAGCGTGGGTCAACTCAACCCAAGGCGTCTCAACCATGCCAAAAATTATCCTCTTTGACCCATTACTGATTATTACTACTAGAAGTATGATAAGTAACTTTTTTGTGCTTAGTAAACGCGCATTCCAAAACCCACTGAGTAATACGAATAATTCCACTTTTGCAATAAAGCTCAACACATTTACAAAGAACTCAATAAGTAGGATCAGTCCTTCACCTGTTTTTCCATTTCTTTACACACCGAGTAGAAATCAAATTTGATGTCTGTCTTTTGTACGCACAGTGCAAAGGCTTTCAAATTTCGAAGATCTGTCATCATCAAATCTTGAACACCGGGATGCTGTACCTGCAATGTAGATGATGATTTAAAAACTTTTTTTATTTACTTAAAGAGGTGTTGCCTATCAAAATAATTAAATAAAAAGAGGTGTTAAACTATTTAGCACTTACCTTAACAACGACATCAATTTTATCACCTTTTAGCCTAGCTCGATGAACCTGAATTACAAAAAAAAAAACATATCTAATTAAGTATAAAATACACTGGATATCATACCATTAGCGTAGCGAAATGAGTGGGTCAGGCTCTGGCTCAGGCAGGTTGTGTAATGGGTGAAAACAGATACTTTTTGGATAGACCAGGATGACTCAAAACACTTTACGCCCAAAAGATTTCAAATGTATTAGATAATCAATTTATCAAATATAATTAACAAAATTATATCCGTTCATACAACCAAATAACACCATTTGATGTTTAATGTCTTGGCTGATTAAAGAGTTCAACAATTTAAAAATCAAGATATTATGAGCATGTTTAAAGACGCTTGTATGAGTAAACAGTTTGTTCACAAAATTTTAGTTGTTGGTTGTTAAATGACTCATGAGATACCTGAGCAATTGAAGCAGAACCAATTGGGTCCCATTCAAATCTTTCAAACATTTCATCCACACTTTTACCCAGCTCATTCTCGAGAACAAGTTGCACCATATTAGATGGTGTTGCAGGAGCTTGATCACATAGAGTAACTAACTTCCTCACCCATGCAGCCGGAGCTAAATCAGGCTTTCCGAGAATTTGAGCAATCTAACAAATTTCCACATTTTACATCAAGATTGAACCTTTGTATAATAGGAAGTAGAGATTGCAAGAGGGGTAGGACAGGTGGACTGAAATGGGATTGATTTGAAATGCAAACATTCGTTGTCCACTTTTATAAGGTCACGAGTTGTTTAGAACAAGTGGATTGAAATGCATACGATCTTGTAAGTGGTTGAATCTCATAACGGGTCAGGTTGGGTTGACACACAAACACATGTGGTACGTTTATAAACAACTCAAAATGTTAATTTGTATAGTATAAACAACGGGTGTACATTATGATTAGAAAAAACATTAATATTGTAATAGAAGTCTACATATTTAAATGAACCATAAATGAGATCGTACGCGTTAGTATTGAACTATTGATTTGTGCGACCCAAACCATTACCTTTTTAGCTGAACCCAAATATACTTCTATATGGATAAACAGGAAAATATCGCCTTTAAAAGTTACCTATTGAGATAAATGTAAAATTTACCCAACTATCCCTAGCTTTATTAAGCTAAATATTTTACTCTGATCCTTAAGTTGCAATAATCACATATCATCCAAACACCTACATACTCTTGGAATCTAACACCGTACCAAATGCCCTAATCGATTCATCATGCAACAAAAAACGTACGCCGAATTTGAATGATACCTTATATGTTCATAAAATGCCTAAATAGCAATACTTGTCATATGAAAAACTAAGTTCTTTTAATGAAGCACTAACCTTGAGAAAGAACCCACCCATGTCAGAGCACATGGAATACACTTTTTCAGCCGCATATTCATGTTGTCTCTCCCACATTGTTTCCGCCTTTGCAGCATCCTTCTCAAAATTAACTCGAAGCTGAAACACCTAATAACACAAACCCACAAAAAAAGAAAATAAACATCAAGAACTAAGTAATGAATTAAGTAAACGTTGAATTGCGACAAGAAGTCAAGAGAATACAATGAGGCTGTTTGGCATTGCGTTTTAATAGTGATTATGTTTTCACGAAATAATAACATTCAGAAAATTAGGCTACAAGAGACAGAGTTAATATGCTCATGGTGTTTAAAGTTGATATAATGGGACTATTAGTTACAAGAGTGTGTGGAAAATTCTTATCATATTACGGAGCACTATTTACATTTAAAATGACTCATAAAAAATCATGCAATCAAAATCAACTTTGTTGCAATTACTCCTAAAATGTGCACCGAAAAATGCTTATTTGGGCGCTAAATAATCATAGTTGTACCCAACTTTCTAGCAAGTAGCAACCAATTATCTGTGACTTGGAAGTTAAAAGTAATATAATCAATTTCTTAACGCATTGCCTAACACACCTAAGAACACTTAATACGCCAACAAAAAGATAACATATACCAAATAAGACGTCAACTTTGACATCAATATGGCCAATTAAACATAATTCGCCAACAGCAGATAACATCATGAAACCAAAAAGACTTCATGTTGGACAACAATGGCCAACAAAACATCGAGAAACCAAAAAAGACTTCACCAACATAAAAAACCTTAAATCAGTACAAGAATGACCAAATAACATCAAGAAACCAAAAAGTTAGAGCAGTAATGGCCAAAGAACACACAATTCGTCATTTCATCTACAAAACATTAACAAAAGAAAACTTAAATTTTATCATTTTTTTGGCACCTTATAACCAGCGTATATATCAACAGCTCTTGCCCAAAACTCAAAAGAACGTTGCCATGGTCTCAAACTAGTAGAAAACTTTTCTTGAAATTCCTTAAAATCAATACCCATTCTTTCATTAACCTCTGTTGCTACTGTTTGTGTTCTACAATGTTGTTTTATTTTATTTCATTTCATTAGATTAAAAGAAAAAGAAAAAGAAATAAATAGATAAAAAAAAAAAAAAGGCTTAAAGGGGTTTGTGTCCTTTTGTTGAATGTGGAAGTGGTTCAAGTGGTCACAGTTTTGGCATAATCTTTAGTTCGATTTGAGCCATGTGGCTGTGATTGTAATATCTATTTGATAACAAGTGTGGCTACAAATATTAGTGCTACCAAGGAATGATGTTTGTGCTGGGACCATAGTCTATGTGGGGTGCACTTTTATCCAAAGGAAGCCTGAGAGTATCTTTTTGACTCACCAAATTTACACATTTATTGTGAAAGTTGTGAACTAGTCCAAATGCAACATCTCACTTAGCTATGTCAGGCAGTAAAAGTTAGCGTTTTGTCGACAACAAGCAACTAGCTTTTGTAATTTTTTAGACGCCCCAACTACCGTTTACAATTAGTAATTGTTGTTATACACTTACTGCTACCGCAATTCGCCAAACCCTAAGTATTCACAAATAGGTCACTTAAGTCTTAAAAAAGAACACTAATCCAATTTTCCAATGAACATTTTGAGAAAAATATGAACTCTTATTTTCTCATAACATTTAAAAAATGTGATTATCTAAGAATTCTAAGTCATTTTGCTTAAAAATAGCTTTGTATTGAAATAACATGCTCTCATAACCAAAATTGGCACATCAATTATTTTTTTCTCCTTTTTTTTTTTGGAACACTATATTTATATAATCGTACTTACACTATAACCAACTACTAACAACCAATTAAGACTTCAAAGTTTAAAGCAATATGATCACTTTCTTAACGCAACGCCAAACACCCCAAATAAACACAGAAAAACTTAAATTGGGACACCTACTCAAACATGTTAACATGACATCTCTAAACCAACAAAACTTCAACTTGGAACATAAATGGCCAATAAAAACACAATTCACCTACATATAGATAACAAAATAAGGGATGGGCTCAAACACGTGGATTAGTCGGCCAAAAGGTGGAAACCAAAAAAATAACAATAATAATAAAATAAAAATAAGAAACCAGTGAGATTTTAACTTTGAAAACAACAACATTACCCAATCCGGCCGTAGTGGGGTAAACACTTTGAATAACATGTTAAATTGGTATAACCACAAAAATAACACTTTGAATTGGTATTACAATGCCTACAAAATACATTTCACCCGCATTAAGAAAACATCTACAAACTAACAAAACCAAAATAAAAATGTTGAATTGGTACAACAATGACTAATAAACACACACAAAAAATAATAAATAAATAATTAATAAGTCATTGAATTGGCACAACAACGACTAATAAAGTAATAAACATCAAGAAACCAAACTGTTTAAGCTTATTTTGGGCTCAAGTTTCATAAGCTCATTTTCTGCGGCTTATTTCAAAACTTACGCGTTTATATATGTTTCGAAATAAGCCGAAAAAAGGGCACCCAAGGCCTTTGGTCTAGTGGTACGTGAGTTGCCCACCAACCTAGAGGTTGAGGGTTCAAGCCTCGCTGGAGGCATTTGTGATAGGGCGTGAAAAAAAATGCCGTTCAAAGGCTTATGAAACATAAGCAGAAACCTCATAAGCACAAAAATAAGGTTAAACACACACCCCTAGGACAAGAAAACACAATGTAAACATTTCATCCGGATATTAGAAAAGACCTTAAAATTTTTAACAGTTATTAGTATAATTGTGTAGTACCTTATAACCAGCGTAGATATCAACAGCTCTTGCCCAGAATTCGAAAGAACGTTGCCATGGTCTCAAACCTGTCGAAACCTTCTCTTGAAACTCCTTCAAATCAATACCCATTTTTTCATTAACCTCTATTTACTCTTCTCTTCTGTTCTGTTACTGTGTTTATGTTCCACAGTGTTTGTTGTTTTATAAAAAGATAAATAAATAAATTTACTGTAATAAACAAAGAAGGGGTGTTGTGTTTTTTAGTTGATTGTGGACATGGTTCAAGTGGTCATATCTCTTTGATAACAAGTGTGGCTACCAAGGAATGATGTTTGTTTGTGTTGGGACCATAGTCTATGTGATTGTGAGGTGTACTTTTGTCTAATGGAAGCATATCAGAGATCTTTTTTGACTCGCTAAATTTACAGATTTATTGTCAAAGTTGTGAACTAGTCCAAATGCGATTTGTTCGGCAACAAGCAACTAGCTTTTGTACGAGTAATTTTTTAGACGCCCCAAACCACCATCAACTACCGTTTACAATTAGTAGTAATTGTTGTTATACATTTATTTTACCAAACGCTATATCAAAACAAATAGCTACTGACTTACTGCTACCGCAAGTAGCCAAACCCTAAGTATTCACAAATAGGTCCTTAAGTCTTCAAAAAGAACATTAATCCAATTTTCCAATGAACATTTTGAGGAAAAAATAAAAAAATAAAAAAATGAACTCTTATTTTCTTATGACATTTAAAAAAAAATCAATTGCCGCTATCTAGTCTTAAATACCCAATTAACTAAATACGACACAAATTGCAGACATTACGAATATCTACTTAGAGCGCAAATGGTATTGCACTCCGTCCATTTTTGCACGCCCATGTGCTACGTGTCAACATTAAAAAAAAAAAAAATAAATAAAAAAAAAAAAAAAAAAAAAAAAAAAAAAAAAAAAAAAAAAAAAAAAAAAAAAAAAACCTTCAACTATATGTGCAAAGTTGTTTGCTCTCTTTTCACTTTGCACGTACAAATAACAACTATGCACAATTTTGGTTTGCTCTCGTTTCACTTTGCACGTACAAATAACAACTATGCACAATTTTGGTTTGCTCCCTTTTCATTTATAGCTTAAAATAAAACAAAAAATAAAAACTCTTAGCTAGTCGTGCAAATAAGATGGAGAGCAAATTGTGTTGCACGTAAAGATGAGGTGGCTAGACTTGGCGTGCAAAATAACATAGAGTTCTTTTGCACGTACATATGACGTGTCACATTATAAGCCACTAATTTAGGCGTGCAAATAACATAAAGAGCAAACTCATTTGCACGTACAAATGACGGGGCACATCATTAGCCTCACTTTTAAATAATCTAGGCGTGCAAACATATTTGCACGTAATGCCACGTGTCTGTTTATAATTCAATCTTAAGTTGATTAAATAACGCGTGCCTTAATCTTAAGGTAAGTACGCAAATCATCATGGCGTGCAAATAACATTTTGCACGTATTGTAATACTTATTTCAATGGTTTATTTTTGTTACACGGTTATCTATGTGTCTATTTTGGAAACGAGTTTAGATCGACCATTTTTGAACAAAAACAAGTTTAGATCGACCATAAATACAACATATGTAGCCACAAATTGCCGTTCAAAAAAAAAATAAAAATAAAATAAAATAAAAAAAATACAACATATGAATACTTTCCAAGCGTCTATTGAAACATTTCCACAAGAAGCCATCAGCTAATATACTTTCCAAGCTTCTACTAGGGGTGTGCACGGTTCGGTTTGGGTCGGTTTTTGGCTAAAACCGAAACCGAACCGTAATGTTCGGTTTTTATAAAACTCAAAACCGAAACCGTTCGGTTTTTGGCGGTTCGGTTTTTTAGGTTTACTATCGGTTTCGGTTCGGTTTTTCGGTTTCTAACCGTTTATATTTGGGCATGGAAAATTTATACCAACAAACTTGTATTACATAGAAAATTGGTTATTCTTATTTACTTTTTTTTGTCAATCTAAGTAATAATAATGTTTGTTACATAATTATATAATTACACACATATAGATGAGACATACACATGCAACTAAACATACACATAGTATGATAATCGTCATATATTTATTGATATATTCTCAAGTAAACATACGACACGAAAAACACGCATATAAACATAAACGTTAAGATAAATATATTATAAATTTACCCACAAAATGAACATAAATTTATAAATTTGATTTATTTAGTTATTAATTTATATTATATTAATTATATATTATTATATAACAAAATCGGTTCGGTTCGGTTTTTACGGTTCGGTTTTTTGGACAAAAACCAAAACCGAACCGTATTTTTCGGTTTTCGAAAAATTAAAAACCGAACCATCGGTTTTTTTGTTTCGGTTGGTTTTTTCGGTTTCGGTTCGGTTTCGGTTTTTTCGGTTTTGTTTGCTCACCCCTAGCTTCTACAATGACTCCCTCAAGCGAGTTTTTAGTAGAATCGAGATCAAGATAACCCTAATGTTAATGCATTTAAAAATTCTAACTGATTTAACTCGACTTGGAGTCTTGACATTGGAAGAATGGGTGAAAAATGTAAACACGCTTAAAGATCAATAACACGGGAAAGCTTTTGAATACGGTTCAACAAGAAGTCTCCTTGCTTAATAGTTGCTTGATAGAGAGCGTTCTTTGCATCTGGAAGATTAGTTTCTAAAACGCCCGCCACTTTATCAATCTTGCAATGAAGTTTCCCCGCTGCAATGAACCGTGACAGCTCCCTGATGACAACAAAAGACGTGGTTCGTCACATCAGTTACCAATAAAGAGAATTAACCTTATGTTGATAAAATTCAAAGTTATTAGGGGGTATTGTGATTGCTTATTTTAAAGCGCTTATCTGCTTAAGAGACGCCGACCTAGTTATTTTAAAGTAAAATAAGCAAATACACAATTTTATCCAATCACTCAAATGTTTATCTGCTCATAAATCAGTAACAGACACTTGTATAAGCAATCACACACCCCTCTAAGCACCATGATATGACACGTGAAAAAAAAATGATCAAAACATGCAAAACTGTAAAACTAATCAGCAGCTTCAACCACTGGTAGAAGTGGCAAATGGGCTGGTCAGGCTGGTGGGTAATAATAGGTCAAACCAAAATAACATTGAAAACGTGGTCCAAACAGGTTGGATCGGATTAGATGGCTTGTCAGCACTTTCACTTTTCTATAATGAAATATAAGAATAATATTTATATTTGAAAACCAAGATCTATTTATTTTTGAAGCGATTTACGAGGCTTTTGGCATTTGGGAACACGTTGGTGATGTTTGACTCGTTAGACTCTGTCAACTCATCTGCTCATTTATCTTTTAGGCAAATATAGACCTAACTCGCAGGGCCAGGCCCGCTGAAAAACAAAACCAGACAGCCCCCAATCGGCCCAATTTTAAGTAAACGAGATTATAAACTGGCATGATAACGGGTGGGTCTGTATATGTTTGAGATATCTAAAGAATATGTCTTTCATAGAAGGTCAAAATTTCAGAAACTGTATCTGTGAGTGGTGAGACACCATGAGTCAAAATTCCTATTTTTCAGTTTTGAGTAATTATAAGAAAATAAAGAGAATAACTTACAAATCAATGAAATCCACAGTCACACCAAATGCATTCGCCATTGCTTCAACGGTCACACTCTTGTAAGATTCCAGGAATTGGGAATAGACTACAGTCCTTATCTCCCTCATAAAATACCGGAAGTGTGAGTTCAAATAGCGATCCAATTTGATATGCTCAGCAATCCCAGCTACATTATTTAAAAATTAAATATTAGTAATATAAAAGCATCAAATTATAGATAACCTCGATTACAAGTGCCAATTTCAACCTAATTACTTAGAGATGGGTAACCTGGGGTACATTTTATCTCTAATGGGTTGGAGGTCATCCAAAGAGTACTCAAGTGCATAAGAACCTCCTACATGGTATTTTACCGGGGTGAATTAACCCTTTTACCCAAAAAAAACCTCCTACATGGCTTTTATGCAACTTCAGATTATTTTTATAAATACACAAGTCAATTAATCATATAATACACACTGATTATTAGTAAAATTCATTAAATGAAGATAAAGATGTGTTTCTGGGTCGATCCAACCGTCTTAATCCACACCTGATTGGCCATTTGCCCCTATACCCATCTGACTTGTTACTAAACCTACCCATCAGGTTGAAGATGCCATTGAGTTTTTAGGTTTATAAAAAGAAACTTGACAACATATTGCCTATCAGCGTTATGTGTTGCAGCTTTCTTGAATCCTAAAATCTCCGAAAGGCAGATGAATCATAATCTAGGAACACTTACAAATTCTAAAATAGTTACCAGTAAAAGGATGGGACATAATTTTTTTTACGTGACGTGTACGTGGTGGTTCTAGAATGAAAAAATAGATAGTAATAGGCAGCAAGCAATATATTATAATTCAAGGTTAGGTACTTGTGACTCGTGTAATTCAAACTTTAAACATTAGTTACAGTGTTAACTTTCTTTATGTAACCATAGGAGCTGCACCAACCTCTACTTGCAATGAAAGCCACATGACCAAGCCATAAAATGTATAGTTTTCTGTAGGTATTATTACATGCAAGTCAGAAACAGCACACTTATCCAGACGAATCCTATGGTTTTATATTTATATTTATGCTTTATGAGCACTAATAGGTAACAAGTACTAGGATGAAGCAATTCATATTCAACGACATATCATAATCATTCAAGGTGAGGCAGATATACTTACCAAAAGCTGAGAAAAACGATTTGTATTGACAGTCGTACAAAGAGTTCATAAACTCAGACAGGTAAGGAATCTTTCCTATTACAGTCAGGATCTCAGGTGCATCCACAACCTGCATAAGTGAAGAGTGTTTTCATCATCTAAAAACATTGATATTCTATAACTCCTTTTTCCATACATTATTTATGACTCAAGAAAAGAAAAGAAAAAGAAGTGCTTATGGGTTGCCCTGGCCCAGCCCATTTGGCCATGTACTTAAATTGCGTGCTTTGACCTAATACCCAACCCAACCAGCTGGAATTTTGCCACTCTATCTACACTCGTAGAACTTGAAGATAAAATGAATATGTAAAAGGAAAGGTAAGCTTGAGTGCATGACCCGAATAAAGAATACTTGATACCTTTTGCTTTAGAGATACTCTATCCAATGAAATAATGCTTGTAAGGACTGTGTAGAATATGAAGGTGTCATAGGGGAAGAGATCATAAGTAGTGAATGTTGATGTGGAATCAAGAAATAGGTCTGCAGCTTTTTTAAAGTTGCGAGTAGACATGCAGTACAAGGCTTCGTACACCTTCAAACGGTTCTTCCTCTCCCAATCGCCTCCTTCCTCAAACAATCTGTCATCACCAATATGATTAAGAACGCAACACAAAATACCTAGAGGTGGTTATTTCTACCATTCGCTAATAAATGATTCATTTTTGGGATATGTTTCCTCAAACTGGCTAAAAAGATAATTTCGAATAGAAATGCTAAAACATAAAGGGTTGGGCAAACCAAGTCCCTCAAAGTCTATTTTTAATGGATACAGCATCCTATCTCACTTTATTCAAAACTTAAATTAATCTTGTACTAATAGAGTTTCTATAAACACATTTAGCTCATTCATTATTTTTTTTTTATAAATAGAAGTCTTAAAATCCGACCAAAAATGGTTATGGGTTAATTGGGACTACAGATATGGCAAATGAAGAGTGCAGAAGAATTTCAGCTTACTTCTTTGCTTTATCGATGCTTTTTGAAATAAGATCAAAATCCATGTAGAAGAAACCCATTTGTAGTGTATAAAACACCAAGTCCATCCTTTGGCCTACAGCAACTGTTTTACCCTCTGTCACCTTGAGTTGCTCCAATGCCTTATCCTAAATGAATCCAAAAGAAGCAGATAAGCTTACATAATTGGTTTATAACAGTAAGAGGTTTACTAATGCTTAATGATCATCCTTGCTGTCTACCTTGTCACCAATCCTGATGTAGAACAAGGATTTGGCCAAATGGGCTTCACGAACTTCACTTTCTCCTAAATTTTCTTCAGCATCGGCGATCCTAATGGATATAGACAAACAGCAATTTGTCATGGTTAATAAAACAAGTCTTGCATTTAAATCTAATCATACATGAGAAGTTCACAAGCACACGTATTTAATAACAATATTGGCCATGCTACATTTCTCTACGCAACATTGCCCTTAATATAATGTCATAACTTCCTTGAGGATCAAGGCACAAATAAGTGAACTTCTTGGTGAATACTTAAACATTTAACTACCAACATAGATCAATATTACAGGCATATAAGCTCCATGAACATAGCATTCAGCTTAACATACAAGTTCCTTTGAACCTTCTCATCTGAATAGCTATTGTTTCAACCTGGGCAGATAGCCAAAGATTCACATGATATAAGCAAAGTTCCTGACAAACCCATCATGCCTGCTGGCATGTGAGGGAGTTTGGCTGCTGTAGACTATATAACAAAATGCAGATATTTCCACGTTTAGATTGAGCTTATTTTTGTGAAAAGTTCCAACGCCCACGAATGACAAAAATTGTCAATGGACTGTTGCATGTCGATCATAGAGGTTACCTCCTTCAAACATTAAGCTAGACATAAATATTCAAGAATGCTTGGATTCAATCCATTAATTAGGCCTCTAACAACAATTAAAAAGAACAATCAACTCAATGCTCTTACAGCATTTGAGCCTACAAAGTTAGAGCGATTTAAGGAAGCCCCCAACAGCGACCAGATGCTGAAAGATTTTATCTGTTTGATTAGCTTTTATAAACTTTAAAACAGTCTTTGGCTGGAATAATCAAAGATTTAACTTACAAACAACGTTGTGCAAACTCATCAAACTAAAGCTATCTACTACTCGAAACAATGGTTTCAATACAGAGAATGGTGATATAATACAAAGTAATCTCAACTACATATCTACATGATAGAATTACCTGCAACCACTACATGGTAGAACATTGTACTAATTATAATTATGTAAAACAGAATAACTATCAATGGCTCCATGACTTGGCTTAATTGCTACTTAAATTGGAAAGTAAAAATATCACTCCATGATCGGAAGTATTAAAAGAGTGAAGGTGAGAAAGGTCCCTTAAAGTCTCGTGTAAGTATGCCTAGTCCAATCATATTGTATCACACATCCAATGATAATCAGATGGAGTAAACAATTAACCTATGTGGTCCTGTTAGTTTCTAGTACCAAATGAAACTACAATGGTCTCAACAATAAGTCAACAAGCAATGAAAAGATCACCTAAACTTCTATGTAGCCATTTTTGAATCTCCACCATTGCAACACATTTATATCGTAAATACTGGTAGGATTTAACCTAATGTGGAAACATGTTCGTTGACACAAAAAATATATTGGTAGACACGTGTGGCAAGGCAAAGACGCCCATTGCATATGCACAATAACTAAGTTATTATTGTTGGTCCAGTTTGCAACTACTCGGTGTATAATCTTACTTAGTGGAAAGACAGATTTATATAATGCGATAATGGATCAATATTTACACGCAGATGGTGATCCAATGATGTTTTACCTTTGTTATATCTCCTAGTATTTCGATTGTGGCATGTAATAGAACATCATGAACTTACTTATGACTATCAAAGGCTTCAGTAGTAAATTTGGTCAATTTATAACACAATGCTGTCTCCTCCAACTATAATACAAAACAATATTATTAATTTATCTCTAGTTAACTAACATTAACCAATGAAATAATTAATCAGTTAGCGGCTTAGCGCATCCAAGATGCACTAATAAAACCTATGCAAAGGCCACGTCACCAAAGTGAAAAAAAAAATGCAGAACCTAAACTAGTAAAATAGAGAGACTCAGATCATAAACTCGCAAGCAACGTAACACGCCACAAACTAAAGGTACACTAATCAAGTCTATTTAAGGATAACCCCTGAAAAATGAATTACTAGTCTACACAATAGCAATATCCAGTTGCATCCGCTTACGCTCTTAGATATCAAACCAAGGTTGTAAACCTTGCTAGGTGGTGCTCAAACGGTCGGCTACCTAATAGCGAGTACTCAGCCTAGGCAGGCAGTACTCAAACCGGAATTGTTATACATAAACTTTGAAATAATATGTATGAATTGTTCATAGAACCATAGAATTGTTCATAGGACCCCAAAAATATGTTTAAAACATCCAACACAAATGTTCAAATATTCAAACCGAGTTAATACCGAGTTTTGACGGAGTTGAGTATCAAATAATGTGATTAATCCATACTAATATAATGCACTTCATAACTCTAACTCCACTAGCTCGAACTACAATCCAAAATCTACTAACGCTCTCATTTTCACATTCCAACCTACTAAAACATATCCGCACTACATTCCACATAATCCTACGTCTTTCTCTACCTACTTTACAAACAATCCATCACCAAACAATAACAACACCCGCACAATACTAAAAAAACGCAACAAAAACTACCGACAATAAATCTTACTTCTCATCTAGCTTCTTAACCTCCTCATCGATCCTCACACGCATCGCATCCAAAACCTTCTCGTCAAACTCCAACACCGCACTCGAACACAAACTCTCATACAAAATCGCCATATCTACAAATCACATAAACACACAAACAAACAGTTAATAACTAACTCAACAAACTTATAACTAACTTTACAACAGTAATGTAACTACCGTTGGATATGACGTAAGAAGTGACGTCATCACGGAGAGTGACTTTTTCGATATCGGCAATGTCGGAGTGTTGGAGAAGGAAGAGCTGGTTAGCGAGATGTAGGTGTGGTTGTTGTTGCTGTTGCTGGTCTTCCATGGTGGGATTTGGAGTGTTTGGATGTTTGGTTTACGGTTAGGGTTAGGGTTTTTGTTATGTTTGGGTTTGGGTTTGTTTGGGGAAGAAGAAAGGGGTTTCTGGGTTTTGTGTGGTTGTGTCCTTGTGGTTTGGTTGTGTTTAGTTTTGGTCCTTTTGTTTGGTTCGACTTAGGGTTGAGCATGTCGACCAACTAAGGGTGCGTTTGGTATCCTAATATGGGAATGAGACTATTATTATAAAAGTGATTAAAGGTGTTTGTTTAAGATGAGGGGGCCCACCACTATGATAATGAAGGATAGATATAATCCGTACTCCATATACATCAAGAGAGATAGGTATGGATCTTTCATAGGTGAGGGACCCACCACTACTATCAAACTCATACCCATTGTCATTCATGACAGCATACCAAACGCACCCTAAAATTGATTTTGTGGAAAGAAACAAACTGGGAATTGAACCGAAGTGAATCGGTCGGCTATGGTTTTGCGTTGGTCGGTTCAGTTCGGTTTAGACGTTTAGGTATGGTTCTTTTAATTTTGGCTCGAACTGAACCGACCCGAATAAAGTTCGGTCGGCTTTTTGGTTCGACTTGGTTTTTGGCCGGTTTTGCTCACCCCTGTTGACTAGTTGGAATATAATGATTTGCGATATTGTAATAAGAATCTTTTCTCTTACATTTTGTTTTCGATGTTTTTCGAATGAAAATATAGACGATGGGAAAGGAAATTAAAAATACAAATGTTCTTCAGTTTCTTTTTGTGATGGAAAGGAAGGGTACGGGACGGGATGTAACACACCAAATTTCATAAAATTGTTAAAATAATATATTATTGCTTTTAGAAGATTAAAAAAGTCTTTCCATTAAGTTTTATCATACCATCCTATAATGCATGATGGACTCTCTCTAATTAAATTTTAAGATTTCCTTAAATGGATTTTTAAGCATTTACACATTTTATTGTTTATTGTACATAGATATAATACACAATAATATTAGGAGTCACATGTTAGTCAAGACATTTAATTCAAGAGTAATATATCTCAGTGTTGAATTTTAAATATCTAGCTTCGATATGAATAATAAACATGAACTATACCCGAACCAATTATGTACATCAAACCATTATTACTCAAAGCATACCTCACAAGTCATTGACTTAGTCTACGACTTAATGGTTGTTTACTTTACCTTTAGTGAGGAGGAGTGTGGGCAGAAAATATTTGCTCCTTAAAATTATACGAAATTGTTTTTTAATATTACGTAAAGTTATACGACTTAAATTATCACTAACCTTAAAGTTATGGTTAGGAAAAATGTATAATTTGAAAACATTGTTTTTTCAAAATTTAAGTTAAAGGGTACTCGCCACCGCACGCGTGGTTACCCTGCTAGTTAGAAATAAGGACCTTTGGTGCGAATAGCTAAGGGAAAAATACTAGCAACACAAAATACTTAATGATAGGGACTAACGGTGCAAAATACCTTTTGGGACATAAATTACCAAATTACCCTTTTGGTATAATCACCTTATAATATTAAGATTTATCTTCCAAATCACACGTGTGATAAAAGGTAGAGACGTGGCTTAGTATAAGCTTTTGAAGGGAAAAATCTGTTGCATCATTTTTGCTTTAGAACAAATCCCAATAGGATTTCAAGATTATTGTGTTGGTGATGGTGTTGCTAGTGCAGTAGTATCTCAAGCCTCAGCAATAATGTTAGAAAATAATCCTCATCTAGGTTAGTGTGTTATTATGCCCTAGTTTCATATTTATGAATAATTATGATAATTTGGGGATTTTGTTTAATTGAAGTTTATGAACCCGAGATTTGATGTTATGACTAAACAAGATGTTATAAATCATATTAAGATGATTTTATGCTAGACCTTTGCGTTAGAAACTATGGCTTACTGATTATTGGAAAACATGATTAGAAATCATGTTAGAACTAGTTTATGTTAGAATTAGGGGTATTTATCACAAGGCCATAAAAACCCCATATAGCCATGTTAGTGGATTCATGAAGCAAGTTCATGAATTATATATTTAGTAGACGTTATTGAAGTGTTAGTGTTGTTGTTATGCTTTTAGGTGCTCGGGGGAAGCAAGCAGAAATCTTTGATGTGTAGAGGAACATTTATTTTTGGAACCTAATTAAGCCACAAAAGATGAGTTGCAACCTCCTAGGATAAAACCGTCAATTTCAAATCGTTTAACCAAATTAGTGAAATTTGAACGAAAGGTGTCCTGGTACTTTTTAAGGCTGATATGCGAGTCAAGAAAATGCACATACTATGTGGGCATGGCAATTCTATATGGTCTAGTCTTTGCAAACACATAAACGGTCTAGGTAGATGCCCTATGGTGTATGCTTATTCATACACCTTTTATTTACTAAATTAAGACCAAAACAATCAAAAACTAACCATAAATGCCAAAGATATTGTGTTTTTGTGTTTGTGATCATGCAGGTACGGATATTTCAAATATGGACATAAATCAAGGAAAACCGACAAAAACGAGCACGAGAATGGAAAGTGTCAAAAGCCGAAGCCGAGGAAGTCAAATAGTCAAAGTCAAGCTCAAATAGTCAATTCAAGTCCCTTAAGATTTCCAGATTGGCAAAAGAAGTCCCTGGTCAAAGTTTGAAGAAAATTACAAGACTGGTCCCTCATCTTTCCAAATTTGTCATAATTAGTCCTTTGAAGATATTTTGGAAGAAATGACACAAGAGCCCTTCAACTATTAGAGAATGACAACAATGGCCCTTGGATCTTAATTTAGAAGAATGGCAGGAATAATCCTCAAAGTTTCAGAAATTACAACATAAGTCCCTTGAATTTATCTAATCTTAAACCTTATATCCGGATCCATAAAACCCAATCCCTATAATCCTTAACCCAATTCCCTTAATAAAATCCCTGGCCCATTCTAATTATAATAAACCCAAGCCCAAAACCCGGCCTGCCCTTTTTCCACCCCAACCCGGTCAAACAGTCAAAACAAGGTAATAAATACCTTTTCAAAAACACGCGACACCCAAATTACCCCCAATTTACCCAGACCTAGAACCCTAGTTACTGTTCCTCCAAAAATTAACCCAATTGACAGAGATTAAGGGTATTATAGTACAATTGCATGCAGTTCTAGAAGCCCTGACACCTCAGGTGAAATATGTTGTCATAAATATGTACACCGTGGCAATCCCAAGGCTTATGATTGGTTGATGGGACGTGGCACATGATCCAAGGGCCGAGATTTAAGAGAATGATGACATAATGAGCACACACTGATTGGAAGGTCGAGATTAAAGCTTCTGGGAGCTTCCTCAAAACCCTAGCTCACCTCACCTCGTTGCTATATATACCCCCTCCTCATTAGCTCTAAATGTGTAATTTTTTAGTATTGTTACTCTGCCAAATTGTAATCTGAATTGTATTTTCATAGTGTAATCAAATTCTACTTAATGAGATCTTAGTTTACTTTTTACAAAATTTGTGTTACTTAGTTACCTTAAATTCTCAAGTCTACTTTATAACTATTGTTTAAGATTGTTTAGTGTTCAATGGTTTAAAATCATTATATTAGCTTATCTAATTTTTTTATATTTCATTTGTTTTTATCTAAAATCAAAATTATAAAAAAAATCAGAAAAATATAAAAAAAAAATATAAAAATATTGATTTATTTTCCTTAAACCTGCTTAGATCAAGTTTTTATATTGTTATATAAATTAGTTAACAGTTTTGTACCTTTGAAAATCATTTTTTTCAAAAATCACGAAAATAGTCAACCAAAGTCAACATTGAGCTCAGATATGATTCAGAGGCATTTGTGGTGTTCCTTGGTGTTCAGAAGGTGCTATAAGCCTATTAAAGATAGGCTTTACTGGAGTATACCCTCCTTGTGAGGCTCTTGTTGGTTTAGTAACCTCATTTTTAAATTTTCATAGCATCCTTTACTAGTTCTCTTAATTGTAGTTGTATTGTTGATTGCCTGCCTGTTTTGATGTTATTGAGTGTTGCTTGATGCTACTGAATGCTTGTTGGATTGTGTCGAGTGCTTGATATTTGAATTTGAATTTGACTGTGGTGATATCTTTGCATATGTGATCTTTTGTTCAGTAGTGTTCTTGTGGTAGTTTATTGTTGATTTACTGTTCTTAAGTGTTTAGTGACTGTATTAGAGCAAAATTTTGGTAATTTGTGGAATCTAGCCTAGATTTGTAGTTTAATCATAGTGTTTAAGGGGTGTTTGGAATTAGTTGGTTAACTATGATATGTGTTGTTTGAGTGTAGTTTGCTAGTTCAGTCTTCACACATAAGGTTTAATTAGTCATAATATAGCATAATATCAGTAGTATTAAACATAAAAAGTCAATTTGATCTTAATCTCACCAAACAGTTAACTGTGGTGTGAATTGTGTTTGTAGTCTCATCAATTTGGTACACAAGTAGTTATTAGAGCATAATTTAGTTGAATCATTGCTTAATACATCAAATTAGACTCATTAGGTTTGATTTAAACTCAATAAAGTCAGCCTGAAAAAAATAATAAAAGTCAGCATAGGTTCAGTAGAAAGTTCAGTAAGTAGTGTGTTAGGGGACCTGTTAGAGCATTAGATTAGGCTATCAATTAAGCTTTTGTCATAGGGCTTTTTTGGTTTTTGAGATTCTCAAGCTAGCAAGGAATATTTTGCCCCCTTAAGTTTTCACTTTAGAGTTTTTTAAGACAGCTTATTGGCCTCTGCAATTTCAGCCCAAGTAGTGCATTTGCTGATTTTGCAAGTTTTTGGTATTACGATTATTTGGCTTGTGCACTCTGTTTCACTGCTTTCTTTGAGTTACATTAAGTGTGTCTGAGCTTATCCCAGAATCCTGAGCTTGTTGGATCACTTTTGAGCTTATTTGTTGCAATTAAGTGCTTATTTGAACACTTACTGGCCTCCTTTGCTTATATATGAGTCATCTTTGGTCTAAATTGATTGTAATTGAGCTTATTTGAGTCCTGGGAACATTTTGGGAAAGTTTGATAAGTTTTGGCCAAAGTGCTTATTTATAAGCACTTTTTATCAACTGCTTTTTGATCTAATCAGCACTTAACTGCTTATTTTTCAAAACTTTTTGCTTCCAGTAGCTTTAGAATATAATTTTAGATTTTCTGGTAAAATTTCAGATTTATTGGAATAGTTTTGCTATTTATTTTCTATTTTTATAGGTTTTTAATCACTTTTTATCAATTTTAATTTCAAATTAAATAACAAAAAGATAAAAATAATTTTCATTTTTATTTTTAAAATTAGTTTTTAGTTTAGTACGATTTTTCAAAATTATATTTATAGATTAAATCTTTTATTTCATAATTAGTTTAAATTTCTTTTATTAAATAAAAATACAAAAATAGTTTTTAATTCTTAAATAAAAATAAAAAGACAAAAATAATAATTTTCTTTTTCTAAAATTTTTCTTTTATTATTTT